>CAVMKG010000704.1:12500-81000 GCA_963682025.1 Cordilura impudica
TGAGTGTGTTAAAGCGCTGACCAAAAACTGCAAGTTCGAGTGTATGTGAAGGTTCATGGTTTAAGCCTCACGGCCGCCCTAAGCAGAAAAATTTCATATAGAAACAATCTATTCAATTAAAACATAACAATTATCACAATGTTCAATAAATCGCTGATGAAGGCTGAAATGCCAGAAACCGGTCCGATTAAGAATACAGTGCAATTATGAATTTTTGAAATATATGCTTTCTTCTTCTTCTTTACCACGCAAAATTAAAATTTGCATATTAATTACAGTAGTAATTGCAATATGTCTGAAATATGACTATAAATCTAACAAACAAAAAATTTTTCGCTTTAAAGCGTCATCTCAAATATATGTAAAGTGCATATGTCGGTATGTACAAACCGTACATCACATATGACAACTCTTACGAAAACTGAGAATAGTGGAAATTAGAAGTATAAATGCAAAAAATATTCAAAATTCAAAAATTAACGATTGTTTGTTTGGACAGAGTTGTATCTTCTGAAATTAACATAAAGTAAAGCTGTATGGTACGAAAACTGAATCTAACCACACTGCTCGTATGCCTGACTTTAGGTGAGTGTGTTAAAGCGCTGACCAAACAGTGCAAGTACGAGTGTATGTGAACGTTCATGGTTCAAACCTCACATGTATTCATTGTATAAAAAGATTGGTATGAGTTAATTTCTGTGTGGCATTAAAAATTTTGTTATGACAGTTTATCAAAAAGTGTGTACCTATTTTGTTAATATTATTAAATAAAGAAAATCAAGAAATTTTGCTTTACTATTACTTAGTTTTATTAATAAATAAAGAGTTAAAAATTAACTGTTGTTTAATATAAATCTATATATTTAAAAAAATATTAAAATTGTTTTCAATAAGCTAATACTTTTATAACGTACAAATATAATATGCAAATATATAAATATATTGGTATCTACGGGTGTATAAATTGAATAACTTTCATTTTATTTCATCTTATAATTAATTAAGAAAAAGGTATAAATATTTATAACCCTTTTTTACTATATTCTAACAATTTTAAGATTTTGTCAATTTTAAATTAGGATACGATACGATTGTTACAATGGATATTTGGCTAAAAACCGGAAAGCTTCCTGCTAAAACCAATGAAGCTAGTTCTTGTCGTGAAACAACTACGCCTGCTTTGTGTGAAACAGAAACACCATTTAAAGACCTCCATACTAAAAAAAAAGTATCCAATTCCGATAAATTGAGTTTTAAAAGACGTAAATACGATGAGGAATATTTAAAATTTGGTTTTACCTGGATTGGTAATGAACAAGAACCAAACGGATTATGCGTTGAGTGTGAAAAAGTGATGAATAACAGTAGTTTGAATCCTGCAAAATTGAAACGTCATTTTGATACCAATCACCAGAATTTAAAAGATAAAAATATTGATTATTTCAAGCAAAAGTGTATTGAGCTCAAGCAGAAAAAAGAACAATTTACTAAATTTATATGTGATGATAATAAAAATGCACTGAAAGCATCTTATTTGGTGAGTTATCGAGTTGCTCAACAAGGTGAAGCTTACACTATAGCTGAAAAATTAGTGAAACCATGTGCCAAAGATATTATTACTTGTATGATAGGAGAAAAAGTCAATAAAATAGTCGATTATGTACCACTTTCAGATAGTACAGTTTCAAGGCGTATTCAGGATATGGCAAAATACTGTTAAATGGAATTAATAAAACGTGTAAAAATAGTATCCATGGTTTTTCCCTTCAGGTGGATGAATCTACAGATGTTGCTGGATTAGCAATCTTATTGGTTTTTATACGATATTCTACGGAATAAATGACTGCTCAAGAAGATATGCTTATTTGTAAAGCTCTACCTAGTAAAACAACTGGTGAAGAAATTTTTAAATTAATTGATTTGTATTTCGAAAAACACCATCCATCGTGGGATTTATGTCATCATGTATGCACAGATGGGGCAAAGGCAATGCTTGGCAGCTTGAGAGGGTTAGTTGCACGTATTAAACAAAAAAATCCCAACGTTAAGAATAACCATTGCTGTCTTCATCGATACGCTCTTGCAGTCAAAAAAATGCCACCAGAACTGAAAGCGGTGCTTAATGATTGCGTGAAAATTGTAAATTTTATAAAATCAAGGCCGTTAAATTCCAGGTTATTCACCTTGCTATGTGAAGATATGGGAAGTTTCCACAAAACATTATTGCTTCACACGGAAGTCCGCTGGTTGTCTCGTGGTAAAGTGTTAACAAGATTTTTTGAATTAAGAGATGAAATCAGGCTTTTTTTAATTGAACATTCACACGAATTATCAGAAAAACTTAATGATTTAAAATGGCTCCAACAAACGGCTTATCTTTCAGATATATTTTCATATTTTAATGAGGTCAACATTTCACTTCAAGGACCAAATACAAGTAGTTTTAAAGTGAAATATAAGATAAATGCTACTATAAAGAAATTGCAATTTTGGGCTGATTGCATTTTGAAAAGAAATACAGAATGCTTTTATAATTTGCATGATATTCTTGAAATCAACAATGCTGAGCTCAATGAAATTGTTAAAAAATATTTGGTGCAGCATTTATCAGATTAGCAAAAAACTTTTTTGGATTATTTTCCTGCTCAGTCAGAAAATTTTGATTGGATTCTAAATCCATTTATTGAATATAGTGACACCTTTCAATTACAAATGAAAGAAAGAGAAGAGCATATTGAAATTTCAACTGACTTCGGATTGAAATCAATATTTACTGCTGGTGACATTCTAAGTTTTTGGCTTAAACTTTATAACCAATACCCCGAACTTTCGAAACGAGCAACTAATCATCTAATGCCGTTTGTTACACCGTATATGTGTGAAAAATCTTTCTCATTATATATTGCCACAAAAACAAAATACAGGAATAGATTGGATGCAGAAGATGACATGCGCTTGCAAATTACAACAATTATCCCGAATTTCGATGAGATTTGTAATGAAAAACAGGCCCAACCTAGTCATTAAGTCAGCATTTTTTTTACACAATGATTTTTAATTAATAAATGAAATTAAATCAAACACTATTTCCCTTCACTAAAAGTTTAAAAAAATAGGGTTCCGCTGGAACCCATAGACCGCGAAAGGTTGAAGACCACTGGAATAGATTGTTTCTATATGAAATTTTTCTACTTAGGGTGGCCGTGAGGCTTGAACCATGAACCTTCACATACACTCGTACTTGCACTTTTTGGTCAGCGCTTTAACACACTCACCTTAATTTTTAATTTTTAATTTTAAATTTTTAATTTTTAATTTTAAATTTTTACTTTTTAATTTTTAATATTTAATATTTAATTTTTAAGTGTCGGTAGTGTTTTTTTTTTTAATTTAGTGGTTTCACAATCCTTTTTAAGGCTGACAACACTATTGATCTTGTTGAATTTTACAATATTACAATTGGAATATGGGTGACATTAGGAGATGGTAGTGTTTTTTAGATTTTAATAGATTCACAAAACATGTTAAAGCTGACAACACTATTGATCATGTATTTTACAAAATTACAATTGGAGTATAAGTAGGTGACGGTATGTGGTGTTAGTGTTTTTTAGACTTCAGTAGATTCACAAACCTTTTTAAGGCTGACAACACTATTGATCATGTTGAATTTCACAAAATTACAATTGGAATATAGGTTGTGGTAGTGTTTTTTTTGGATTTTAGTAGATTCACAAACCTGCTTAAGGCTGAACTATTGATCATGTTGAATTTTACAAAATTACAATTTGAATATAGGTGACGGTAGGTGTTTTTTAGATTTTAGTATGTTAACAAAGCCAAAACCTTATCTACAGTTGTTTGCTATAAGTGATACACTAACTTAAATAATCTTATTTGTAGCGTTTTCCTTATCCGTTAACTTTGAATATTGAAATGTTGTGAGTAGAAATATATTCATATATTTTTTGAAGTAGGTTTTTTTTATGGAGGAGTTTAATTAGGGCGGTCGATTTAATACATAGTTGGCACTTACTTTAATATTCTTATTTGTAATCTTTTAAATAATATTATTTTTTAGGATTTGAGTTAAATTTTATTTGAAATTACAATTCTTTGGTTTTCCAGATGTCTAAAATAATGCCGTATATTATCAAATACATTTCAAAGAATTAGAAACAAAACAGAAATATTTTTGTAAAAAATACTACTTTTTAATATAATTTTATGTAACGAAATTTTTTTAGCTTTATATGAGAAAATATTCGTTTATTAATTTTTACAATATTAGCAAACTATTGTTTTATTTTTGAAATTACTTGTATGCATTTGTCTAAATTTTACAAACCAACAGCTTTTTGGTGAGTTTTGTTTTATGTGTAGGTGTTTTCAACTTATAAGTTATAATAAGAATTTTATTAAACATATTACGAAAAATTTTACGAGTATATTATAAATTAAGCTGGTTTTTCAGCTACATAAAGGTATGCCGAATATTATTTTTTATATTAAATACCTATACTAAATGAAAAAATAATTTACTTTGTTTGGGGTGAATTCGAATTAAGTTTTATTTGCAATTACAATTTTTATATTTAGATATATTGTAGTAGAAATACATTAGTTTTTTTGCTTCTTCTTCTAAGTATTCATTTCTCTAAAATACATCCGTTATTCATATTAACGTGTATTATTGTTTCCATTAATTATTTTCTATATTAAAAAAATTATTGTTATTATGATCAAAAAAAATATTTTTTTCGTTTATCATTATGATCAATTTCCACTTAATCCATATTTTTACATTTTGCAAAAGTTATATATGTACATATTTATTGATTCAAACCTTTTATTTCTATTTTAATTAAATTATTAGTTTTATAATAGTATACGTTAAAATTCTATAAAGATTGAGTTACTGCACTAGGTGACGGTACAGATTTTTTTTAGCTACGTGGTCATGTTCACAAACCCAAAACTTGTGCCGCCACGTGGATTTTTTTTTATATTAAGAGAATTAAGGTGTTTTCTTTTCTGAAAAAAAAAATAAATGTTACACTTTATAATGTTACATTTTTATAATGTTTTATAATTTAAGATTTTGCCTTTCTAATGGTCAGAATAGAACATAACATTACAACTGTGCAACATTTTTTAAATGAATAGCTGATTGTGTTGACTTTTTCATTCTTGGATACCAAAAATGAAAAAATAAATATAAACGGACTTGGATATTTTCCATATTAAAAATTTATTTTAAACAAAACAATAAAAATTACGCTTCTCCTGATTTTTTTTCTTTTTTGTTTCTTCACATTAATATACACTAGCAGACTCCAGCCCTCGAAATTCGAGCGCAAATTCTAGGAATTTTTTTTTTTTTTCATTAAATAGAGACCCTATAAGTATGCCAATCAATTGTAGCCAATTCACAAATCAACACAAAAACAAACTCATTTTTATTACAAACACATTAGCAAATTAATAAACACATACATAGCATTGTATAATTTTATGTATGTGTTAGTAGCAAATTTAAATGGAATTTACCCAAAATAAAGGAAAAAATTTAAAAATCTGTAAGTCTGCAAATCGGCTAAAAAGAAATACCTTTCAAATAATATACGTTTGGTCAAAATCGGAATAAAACGGTAGAACAAAACATCAGTCACAAAAAATCGCCTAGCCTATTAATATTATAGATTTGAAAACAACACAAATGTCAGCTGTTTTATCGTGCGATTCTCCCCCTCTGATTTTTTGGAGTGCACCTTTTTACATTTTATAGTGCTACATTTTTAGAGAAGAGCACGTAACCCTTTCGCTAGGTTGACATTTTTTTAGAAAAGAACACAAAAAGAGAAATAAAATTTAAAATTTAAAATTAATTTAAAATTAAAATTTAAAATTTAAAATTTAAAATTTAAAATTTAAAATTTAAAATTAAAAATTAAGGTGAGTGTGTTAAAGAGCTGACCAAAAACTGCAAGTTCGAGTGTATGTGAAGGTTCATGGTTCAAGCCTCACGGCCGCCCTAAGCAGAAAAATTTCATATAGAAACAATCTATTCAATTAAAACATAACCATTATCACAATGTTCAATAAATCGCTGATGAAGGCTGAAATGCCAGAAACCGGTCCAATTAAGAATACAGTGCAATTACGAATTTTTGAAATATATGCTTTCTTCTTCTTCTTTACCGCGCACCATTGAAACAAAATTAAAATTTGCATATTAATTACAGTAGTAATTACAATATGTCTGAAATATGACTATAAATCTAACAAACAAAAAATTTTTCGCTTTAAAGCGTCATCGCAAATATATGTAAAGTGCATATGTCGGTATGTACAAACCGTATATCACATATGACAACACTTACGAAAACTGAGAATAGTGGAAATTAGAAGTATAAATGCAAAAAATATTCAAAATTCAAAAATTAACGATTGTTTGTCTGGACAGAGTTGTGTCTTCTGAAATTAACACAAAGTAAAGCTGTATGGTACGAAAACTGATTCTAACCACACTGCTCGTATGCCTGACTTTAGGTGAGTGTGTTAAAGCGCTGACCAAACAGTGCAAGTACGAGTGTATGTGAACGTTCATGGTTCAAACCTCACGGCCGCCCTAAGTAGAAAAATTTCATATAGAAACAATATATTCAATTTAAACATAACAATTATCACAATGTTCAATAAATGGTTGATGAAGGCTGAAATGCCAGAAACCGGCCCGATTAAGACTACAGTGCAATTATGAATTTTTGAAATATATGCTTTCTTCTTCTTCTTTACTACGCACCATTGAAACAAAATTAAAATTTGCATATTAATTACAGTAGTAATTGCAATATGTCTGAAAAACAACTATAAATCTAACAAACAAAAAATTTTTCGCTTAAAGCGTCATCTCAAATATATGTAAAATGCATATGTCGGTATGTACAAAACAGTACATCACATATGACAACTCTTTCGAAAACTGAGAATAGTGGAAATTAGAAGTATAAATGCAAAAAATATTCAAAATTCAAAAAATAACGATTGTTTGTTTGGACAGAGTTGTATCTTCTGAAATTAATACAAAGTAAAGCTGTATGGTACGAAAACTGAATCTAACCACTCTGCTCGTAGGCCTGACTTTAGGTGAGTGTGTTAAAGCGCTGACCAAAAAGTGCAAGTACGAGTGTATGTGAAGGTTCATGGTTCAAACCTCACGGCCGCCCTAAATAGAAAAATTTCATATAGAAACAATCCATTCAATTAAAACATAACAATTATCACAATGTTCAATAAATCGCTGTTGAAGGCTGAAATGCCAGAAACCGGTCCGATTAAGAATACACTGCAGTTATGAATTTTTTAAATATATGCTTTCTTCTTCTTCTTTACCACGCACCACTGAAACAAAATTAAAATTTGCATATTAATTACAGTAGTAATTGCAATATGTCTGAAAAATACTATAAATCTAACAAATTAAAAACTAAAATTTAAAAATTTAAAATTTAAAATTATTTCAAGTTTTTATCAAAAAAAGAAAAAATATATAAGGAATATAAACAATATTTTTTTTTTTGTGGTTAACCTCTTAGTGAGCATTGCTTTTTTAAACCCCTTAGCTATAAAAAAGGCCATAAAAGTCTCGCATTGATTAATAACTTTCAAATGCTTATAACAAATAATTTACAATAAATAGTGATGTTATGGCGTTTTCTTTTCCGACAAAAATGTTACACGTTTTTCGTATTTCACACTTTTATTTCTCTTTTTGTGTTCTTTTCTAAAAAAAATGTCAACCTAGCAAAAGGGCTACGTGCTCTTTTCTAAAAATGTAGCACTATAAAATGTAAAAAGGTGCACTCTAAAAAATCAGAGGGGGAGAATCGCACGATAAAACAGCTGACATTTATGTTGTTTTCAAATCTATAATATTAATAGGCTAGGCGATTTTTTGTGACTGATGTTTTGTTCTACCGTTTTATTCCGATTTTGACCAAACGTATATTATTTGAAAGGTATTTCTTTTTAGCCGATTTGCAGACTTACAGATTTTTAAATTTTTTCCTTTGTTTTGGGTAAATTCCATTTAAATTTGCTACTAACACATACATAAAATTATACAATGCTATGTATGTGTTTATTAATTTGCTAATGTGTTTGTAATAAAAATGAGTTTGTTTTTGTGTTGATTTGTGAATTGGCTACAATTGATTGGCATACTTATAGGGTCTCTATTTAATGAAAAAAAAAATTTCCTAGAATTTGCGCTCGAATTTCGAGGGCTGGAGTCTGCTAGTGTATATTAATGTGAAGAAACAAAAAAGAACAAAAATCAGGAGAAGCGAAATTTTTATTGTTTTGTTTAAAATAAATTTTTAATATGGTAAATATCAAAGTCCTTTTATATTTATTTTTTCATTTTTGGTATCCAAGAATGAAAAAGTCAACAAAATCAGCTATTCATTTAAAAAATGTTGCACAGTTGTAATGTTATGTTCTATTCTGACCATTAGAAAGGCAAAATCTTAAATTATGAAACATTATAAAAATGTAACATTATAAAGTGTAACATTTATTTTTTTTTTCAGAAAATAAAACACCTTAATTCTCTTAATATAAAAAAAATCCACGTGGCGGCACAAATTTTGGGTTTGTGAACATGACCACGTAGCTAAAAAAAATCTGTACCGTCACCTAGTGCTGTAACTCAATCTTTATAGAATTTTAACGTATACTATTATCAAACTAATTATTTAAATAAAATAGAAATAAAAGGTTTGAATCAATAAATATGTACATATATAACTTTTGCAAAATGTAAAAATATGGATTAAGTGGAAATTGATCATAATGATAAACGAAAAAAATATTTTTTTTTTGCTGATCATAATAATAACTATAATTTTTTTAATATAGAAAATAATTAATGGAAACAATAATACACGTTAATATGAATAACGGATGTATTTTAGGGAAATGAATACTTAGAAGAAGAAGCAAAAAAACTAATGTATTTCTACTACAATATATCTAAATATAAAAATTGTAATTGCAAATAAAACTTAATTCGAATTCACCCCAAACAAAGTAAATTATTTTTTCATTTATTATAGGTATTTAATATAAAAAATAATATTCGGCATACCTTTACGTAGCTGAAAAACCATTTTAATTTATAATATACTCGTAAAATTTTTCGTAATATGTTTAATAAAATTCTTATTATAACTTATAAGTTGAAAACACCTACACATAAAAAAAAACTCACCAAAAATCTGTTGGTTTGTAAAATTTAGACAAATGCAAACGAATATTTTCTCATATAAAGCTAAAAAAATTTCGTTACATAAAATTATATTAAAAAGTAGTATTTTTTGCAAAAATATTTCTGTTTTGTTTCTAAATCTTTGAAATGTAATTGATAATATACGGCATTATTTTAGACATCTGGAAAACCAAAGAATTGTAATTTCAGATAAAATTTAACTCAAATCCTAAATAATAATATTATTTAAAAGATTACAAATAAGAATATTAAAGTAAGTGCCATCTATGTATTAAATCGACCGCCCTAATTAAACTCCTCCATAAAAAAACCTACTTCAAAAAATATATGAATATATTTCCACTCACAACATTTCAATATTCAAAGTTAACGGATAAGGAAAACGCTACAAATAAGATTATTAAAGTTAGTGTATAACTTATAGCAAACAACTGTAGATAAGGTTTTGGCTTTGTTAACATACTAAAATCTAAAAAACACTACCACCACCTACCGTCACCTATATTCAAATTGTAATTTTGTAAAATTCAACATGATCAATAGTTCAGCCTTAAACAGGTTTGTGAATCTACTAAAATCTAAAAAAACACTACCACAACCTATATTCCAATTGTAATTTTGTGAAATTCAACATGATCAATAGTGTTGTCAGCCTTAAAAAGGTTTGTGAATCTACTAAAAGTTAAAAAACACTAACACCACATACCGTCACCTACTTATACTCCAATTGTAATTTTGTAGACTACACCATGATCAATAGTGTTGTCAGCTTTAACATGTTTTGTGAATCTACTAAAATTTAAAAAACACTACCATCTCCTAATGTCACCCATCTTCCAATTGTAATTTTGTAAAATTCAACAAGATCAATAGTGTTTTCAGCCTTAAAAAGGATTGTGAAACCACTAAATTAAAAAAAAAAACACTACCGACACTTAGCGTTAAAAAATTGAAGCAAAACAAAGCATCGAATTGTACGGTAAAAATGCCCCAAAAACTCGACAAACATATTACTAAAGAAGTCTACTTAAAAGTTTTTTTATTTGGATGCTTTTGTTTTCGTAGAAGAATAATTTTACATGAGACTTAACACTAAACACAACAAAAACTATTGATTCTGAAATACTTACCAATCAAATATGCTCTTTTCGATGCACCAGTTATTTCCATTTTTATACCCTCCTCTCCAGTGTGCAGAGGGTATATATAAGTTTGTCATTCCGTTTGTAATAATTAGAAAAAAAATTTTGGACCACATAAAATATATATATTTGTGATCCTTATAACAACCGGCGTTGATATAGCGATGTCCGTCTCTCCGTCTGTCCGTCTGTGGAAATCACAATGGCGGCATCAATCGGGCAGCTAGAGTACTCGTTGACATCAAAAATGATTCACTAACATCCTGAGAAGTTTGCTATTTAAAATCGTCCAACTCGGTCGATTAGGGCCCGAGATTTGAATGAAGACCTAAAAAAAGTCTTGAAAAAATATAATTTTCTATGTTGTTCTTGTCACGATAACGCCCTCAATAGGACAGCTAGGTTAATCGTTTTTAGTGATAATGATTCACCAAATTCATGGGAAGATTTCTATTTCAAAAATCAATAAAATCGGTGGAGCAGGTCCAGGGAAATCTCTGAAAAAGTAAAAAAAAAATGAAAAACACGATATTTCTATATTGTTCTTGTTGTTATTCTAAATGTTGCATCGTTGTCATAGCTGGACCTGTTGTTTTTGTGGTCGTTGTGGTAATAATATAATAAAAACAAACCCTTTGTACATTTTTTTATCAACTCTGGTAGAGAAATTTAAAAGTTTCCATTGTTTTGGCATCACTAAAAAAATTTGTTAGATTATTTGTGTCATTGCCACGAGCCTGCCTGCAAAATTTCACGGGAAAGTGGTTAAAATCGATCCAAAATTTTTTCGACAAGCAGACACTACAAGTTAATATAAAGGGAGTAAAAATTCACCAACATCTAAAGAAAATAATGCTAAAATACCTAGTTGTTAATAAAAAAAAAAAAACAATTGGGCAATTCACAATGGGTAATGTATCGTTGTATCTGTTGTATCGTGTATCACTTTACAATAGTGAAAATTGTTGTTGGTAATTTTCACTGAAAAATCTGATACACGATCCAACTTCAATTGCTATGTTTAGTAAATGTTGTATATTGTATCATAACATATCAGTTCCAAGTGAATGCCAGTTTTTATGAAAAAGAAAAAACATGTACATAGAATTTTATCAGCATAAATAATAATAAAATAAAATATGGCAAATAATGCAAATAACGCAAATACATCGACTGTTTATATATTTTTAGTATGTACTTTCTCTTTCAGTACCAACCAAAACATTCAACATTTTTTTTTTCATTATAAATTAAAATGCAAGAGGTACGTAACTAAAACTCCAGGGTATATCTCACGACCAAAAAGCAAACACTGACAAGTGTTTTCTCTTATACAAAATAGCAGAAGCGACGAAGCGATCTTTCCTCGTTGGATCGAAAATTACTAGAGAAAGCGTTTTACAATATGAAAATACAACTGAGTGTTCACAACAAATGATTGTATTGTGTATTTCAATACAACATACAATATACAACACCTGTTGTGAATTGCCCAAATGTAAATTTACCAAAAAAAATTTATGTATTAATTTATTTAAAGAGAAAAACACAAAAATAACGTTTGATGTTGTATTTTTTGTGTGTAATATTTACATATACATACATACACATATTAAATAATACAAATAATATACATATATTATATATATGTATGTATGTATGTATGTATGTATATTCATAATAACTGCATGTTAGAAATAAATGGGTATATTATTTTATTTACATAAAATTCTGCAATATTTTGTTGTGGGGAAAATACATTTCTTTTGCATTAACAGAGTGTCACTTCATTTTGCTCAGCGTGACTATGCCACAGTAGATGGCGCCACAATTTTTGTTCTAATTAGCTTTGCAATAGTTATTTCTATTTTAATTCATGTTATTTTCAACTAGATATCATACAGAACAATGTTAAGAGTATACACGGGCTGGTCTTTTATTTCATATGTTTTTTCATTATTCTTTTACATATATGAACATAAGTTTGGCATGTTTACTTTTTGTTGTCTTTACAAAATAGAGTTACCGAGTTCATCAATGAGTTTTTTGCTTTCAAAACAGTTCTACATATGTAGTTATATATAACTATTATTCTGCTTTACCTACCAAATATCTGATTGCGATTACATCTAATTTTTAAAAATTGTTTATAATTAATAAAGCATTATTATTCACATAAATACAAAATTGCACTTTTTAAATTTTCCATTCAAATTTAAGAAAATATCAATTCTAATAAAAACTGAAATTAAAATTTCCAATTATAAATTAGAAAATATTAATTGAATTTCAGAAAATCATATCAAAACTTCGGAAATAATAATTTTAAATTTAGAAGACATCAATTGCATCTTTAATATATAAATTTTATTCGTTAAACACAAATTGAAATTCCAAAAACAAAACACCAAATATGTTTACATTTAAAAAAAAAACATTGCCATTCAGGAGATATTAATAACTTTTCAGTACCGCGATTCAGTAACTTATTTTAACGATAGTCGAATGTGAAAAAAAGAAAATTGCAAAATTATCAGTATTTAAGTCATAATAATTAAAGTCAGCTGTGGTTGTTATCTAAACGACAACCATTTTTGTGTTATTTATTCAATCGATAAAAACTTAAATTTTTAGGTTGAAATGTCGTCATACATAAATAAAAATCATAAAATAGTGAAAATATTTTGCTTTTATTAAAAAACTTTTTTATATAAATAAAAAAAATAAATAGCATATTCAATTCATTATTTCATTTTCAAATAAATAAACATTAGAACATTAAAATATTAGTAAAAAAAAATAAAGATATTAAACATAAACATAAAATCATCCTGTCAAACACGAAGTAATTTGTTTTTTTCTATTCTTTGTGTTTTTCGCTTATTTTGACAGAGGTGCCACTAGTTTACAATTTAAATAAATAGAAAAACAGATTTGTCGAATGTCGTTAAGATGTATGTACTTAGTGAATCACTTAATCTTTAGTGCAAACAACAATAGCTGTCGATATATTTTGCGATTGTCAGATCGTTAAATTTTAAATTTACAGAATCGCACTACAGAAAATATTAATTTAAATTCAATGAATTTAAGAAAACTTCAAATGATATTTAAGAATTGCTAACATAAAAATTGTTACATAAGTAAACGTAATTTGATGAGAATGTTATTTTTTATATATAAATTTTCCAAATTTTTTTTGGATGAAAATTTGAAGTTTTTCAGAAAATAAAGATAACATTAAATTATTTTATTTAAAATGTTTGGGACTTTTGGTTTTTTGCGTTTGGCATCCCTAATTTGATTATTTATTATTACAAATTTATTCTCTATGTTTTCAAAATATGGCAATATTTAAAAAAAAAAAGATGAGATAGTTTTTTTTTGGTTATTATTTTGTTACTCCATCTGACCTATATGGCCACAATGAAGAAATATTTGGCCAGTTAAAAGAAACTAAACAGCCATCTCCAATTAGCACGATTTAATGCATATAGCCACCCTACACAACCATTACCTTTGCAATGGAGGTTAGGGCGAGCTATTTAATTAGCAAAAACTGAATTAAACGAGAAGTTATGTCATATAACCGGAAACGCATGCATATAGGTATATGACCTAAATGCATGGCGATCAGCAACCACGATGACCAAAAAGCAAACACCGAAATAAATCCGAAATAATAGAAAAGACGAAAACCAACCCAAAGAATTTTCTGAAATAATTTGGTATTAAGTTTAACAAATTGTTTACTTTTTCCAATATTTTGTTTACATTTATTATCAATACTCAAACCGAGGTGGAGGGTATCAAAGATTCGGCACAGCCGAATTTAACACTCTTACTTGTTAAAATTTAAATATGATTCACAATTTACAAAATTACTTCCTATTAGCTTCACTTTCTTTAAAAGATTTGCTGATAACTTGATAAAATAATATTAACATAAAATATATGTATAAAACAATGCTTAGTATTTTAATTTGATTTTCTTTACACATGTATACAGTGTCAGAACTTTTGATTTTGATCGCTAAAACTTCATGATAGGCCACAGATAGCTCAAAAGTGCATATGAGGGAAATGTTTGCCATCGGACTCTGATTACATGAATTTTTTTGTAAACCACTTAGTTATAGCGTAAAAAAGCTTTGTACTAAATTTAATTCATTTCTAGGATTAAAAGTGGAGGGGGCCTGGTCTGTTTTCATCCGATAATACCAATTTTGGCATGGATATTATTTTTAACGCCCAATCTACCTGAAATTGCGCGGGGAGCGGAACAAATAACACCTTCGACATTCCTGTGCATTTCATGGGTGCTCTAATATGCATGCACTTCCGAGAATAAAGGTAAGATTAACATGTGTACTAATTGCTATTCAATTTAGATTAATATAACAGAATATTATTTATTAATAAATTATGTTTTTTATATCAATGCACATAAAAATATTTGTTAATGTATTTACGACTCATAGAAATTAATTTGGGCGACCATAAATAGGGAGTTAAAGTACGATATCATATGATGGAGTATCTGGTGAATTGATGCCATAAGTTTTCAATAGATGACGGTTTTAAACTCAACATTATTTCACTTCTAACATTTATTTTCCCTTCCGAAATTCTTAATGCCTCATCATTGTGCTGGGAGCATATCAAAAATATCATATTTCATGGGTTTATAACAAAAAATTTCGGTAGTTAGAAGTTGGTACGACAGTTTTTAGTTTTATTATTGGATTACAATATAAAATTGTTTAAGATCACAGTGCAATACATAAAATGTAAACTCCTTCTTGTGTGCTGTTATCGAAACTAACAAAACCACATTTGGGTTTTTGCTAGCCTAGCTGCTGTTCAGATTTTATGGCCTCATGTATATTTTGGCTAAAATTTAATTTTTTCGAAGTACATGTAATTTTTCTCACGGCTATATCTCGGTAACCAATTTTAGTTTTGTTGTCCTGTCTTCTTGTTGTAGCTATAGACTAGAAGAAAAAGAGTGTAAAACAAACTAATTTCCATTCACAAAATTCTCTTTTTTAAAAAAAAAAAACCTTATTTCCATCAAAATAAAATAAAAATATTGGTTTTTCAGATGTATTGTCAATCAAACTAAAAATCAGTTACTGTATGCAATGTGAAGATTAGAAGAAAGGCGTGAGACTCCAAAAGTTCCTTTCATTTATTTCGAATGATTTTGAACTTTGTGAACTTGTGTATACTTTTCCTAAGGTCTTTGCCATGGTGAATCCGAATCTGAACTCATAATTTCTCCATCAAGTTTTCGCGAAAACCTAACCTAAAAATCCACATAAACACCTTATTGCTATATTTGTGACTATAATACATTGGAAATAATTATTTTTTCTTCTCGGTCGAAACGTTGAAACTGCTTTGGATTATGTGTTCGTTTTAACCTATTTCAAAAATATAAAAGTCAATAAAACTTCAGACCTGAGACAAAAGTCTTTGGGGCGCTCAATCAGCACCTGAACTTTGCATTTTTACATCAGATCTTAAAAATATTTTGAATGTTTAGGTTAGAATTTCTCAAAAAACATATGCACAATTCCGAGGTCACTTTCCTTAGGAAAAAATTTAGTTTTTTATTGGGGAAATATTATAAGAAAAATGCCAAAAAAAAGTTAGTTCAATTATAATGAAAACTTATACAGTATCTAGCATGAGTATTATTTATAATGCACTTGCTGCTGCGTTTGCTAAACTCAGATCAACAACCTTTCAAACACTGACTAAGGGCCATTATTACAACTTGCCGTTAGTTAAAGGCAGGATTTTGTCTGCCCCATAAATAGCTTTGTATTATTACAACTTTAATTTTTTATTGTTATTACTATTAATAATAATAATACTTAATGGATAAAAAAGTAATAAATAAAGGTTTTATAATGTAAAGCCATTTATCGGTCCGACAAAATCCTGCCTTTAACTAACGGCAAGTTGTAATAATGGCCCTAAGTGTGTTAAAACAGCTGATGTTTGTCAAATAAAGCAAAACAAAATATATAAATTACTTTTAAGTGCAAAGAAATATATTATACTTTGCGGATCTATCAAACATTTTTTTTTACATAATTTTCAAATTAAAATAATTTTGTCGTAACCTTAACACTTGTATATATAAAAAAATGAAGGAGTGAAATCACACAAATTGAAATGTAAACTGGGTTGATTTTCACTATACCAGATTGCATTAATGCAAATATATGGTGGCATTACAAATTTCAGAGTTGTTTTTAAAGCTTTTAGATGACAACAAAAAATTGATTATGAATAAACTATGTTCTAACTAAAAACTAAGGCTAATCGGTTGACTAGTAAGAACCTCGTTGAGCGCGGCATGTAAACACCAGCTAACTTTTCATTATGAATTCGGGGGTAGATATCTAAAAAATCCAAGAATTGTATTGTGGAGATATTTAGATAATTTTAGCTACCATAGAACAAAATAAGGTATTCGCGATGCAGCACAGCCCTGAATATAGCATTAAATTTGTAGCATTAATTTGTATCTTGTCCAACCATTCTTTAATTATGTCGTCTCAAAGAGAAAATTCTTTATTTATACAGTTTTTCTTTGGAACAAGCTACCTTATAGAATAGAGACAATCAGCTACATACATCGTTTTAACAAGGAATGATTAAAACTAGCATATTCCAGCCCTAGAAATTCGAGTGCAAATTCTAGGATTTTTTTTTTTTTATTAAATAAAGACCCTAAAGGTATGCTAATCAATTATAGCCAATTCACAAATCAACACAAAAAACAAACTCATTTTTATTACAAACACATTAACAAATTTAATAAACACACACATATCATTGTATAATTTTAGTAGCAATTCTATATGCAATTTACTGAAAATAAAGGAAAAAATTTAAAAATCTGTAAATCTGCAAAATGGCTTAAAAAATAGCTTTCGAATAATATACGATTGTTCAAAATCGGGATAAAACGGTAGAACAAATGTGACGGCCGTACGAAAACTTTTGCTATTTAGTGTACATCACACAAAAGAAAAACTATAACACGTAAACAACACCTTATATGGTAATATCGTTTGCCAATTTTTGTTTGTTGCAAAAAAAAAATTCTATTTTTAAACACTTGAGTTGGTGTTAACATTTCTCCGTCAGCATAATTTCTTTCATGTATAAAGCTTTTACTCTCTCTCATTCCCTCCCATGTTGTCAGCCATTAACATTGGCTTACCTTGTTCCCCTCATCGTTAGAGGTAGTATTTTTTTTTACATAGGAATTTAATGAATGTATGAGTGTTGGTTACACGTATGAATGATTGCGAATTTTTTTTGCAAACAACAAAACTGGTTTGTTTAATTTTTTTTTGTGTGCAAAAAAATTAAAAAAGTCTTGAATAATTGGGTTTTTGAAAGAAGACGCAAAATTTAAAAATCATTCAAGTTCTGGAGTCGGGTGGATGACGGTCTTTTGTGGCGTAAAGTTCTTAAATAGTGCTCTCTATTTTTTTAATGCAAAGGTTTCTTATTATAATATCAATACCTAATTACTAATTAAAGCTAGACAAGAAAGAAAAAAATAGGCTAAGATAAAAAATTTGGCTAAAAATTAATAAAAATTTAAATTTTGCTAAAATAACATAGTAATTAAAATTTTTGCTAAAATAGTAATTAAAATTTTTGCTAAAACTACATAATAATTAAAATTTTTTCTAAAATTAAGTAATAATTTAACGTTTTGCTAAAATTACATAATAATTAAAATTTTTGCTAAAATGAAGTAATAATTTAACGTTTTGCTAAAATTACATAATAATAAAATTTTTTGCTAAAATTAAGTAATAATTTAACGTTTTGCTAAAATTACATAATAATTAAAATTTTTGCTAATATTAAGTAATTATTTAACGCTTTGCTAAAATTACATAATAATTAAAATTTTTGCTAAAATTACCTAGTAATTTAAAACTGTGCTAAAATGAAGTAACAATTTAACGTTTTGCTAAAAATTAAATAAAAAGTTTCTACAATTAAATTTTGGCTAAGTAAAGAAAAAAAAAATTGCGGCTTAATCAAAGAGCTATAAATGAAAACGAAAACAACAAAACATATATATATATATATAACGGGTTCTAGCCTCGTATATAAGTTTTGAAAAAAAAAGAAAAAGTACAGTTGCGCTAAAACAATGAATTTTAAATAAAAATGTAAATTATATAACCCAATGTAGGAAACCAAACCAAACCAAATTTTTCTTATCATTTAAGTGGGTTACCTCCAAATAAGATGGATCATAGGTAACAAGGTAGGGAGCGCAAAAGGGGCAGAACACCTCGTCCCCAATCCCAAGGTAAGTATGGCCATCCGTCCCTTTAGCCACAGTTTACAGTTTTTTCTAAAATCGCACATGAACATCTGTAGTGCGGTTTCCCTGGGCCTTAACAAGATCCCACCCCTCCGGCGAGATAGGCCTCCTGCCAGCACGTGCGACCCGTTAAGGCTCAGGGAAACGGAAGCGGAAGTTCCACCACCGCCGTACCGTTACAGAAATGGCGCCCAACGTGGGGCTCGAAACGATAGACCGGACTTTTGTTTAATTTACCATTTTGTTATAGCCTACAACAGGAACTAAAAATAATTTCAATTTTTTAACATCAGTGCACCGGGAAAGCACCAATCATTCCTAATTCCTTTTATTTTTTTGCATAAGTGTTCTAAGATTCATTCTTGTTTCGAATTCTGGAATTTTATTTAAATATGCGTAAATCACTATTTACATTTAACCGAAATCGAAACTTGCTTTGAAGCTTTAGTTCACCCTTCAACAAGTTAATTTTATTTTTGTGATTTTCTAATTTGCTATGGTACTTAAAGGTTGTTCCCGGAATACAAGAACTTCGTTCTAAATGAACCGGTTACTTGTCCGAAACAATTTTTATAGCACGAAATATCAACAAACACTCGGGAAAAAATGTTAAAGTCACAAATTTTAAAATTTTTATTTTTGATGGATGGTCATACTTACTTACGGATTTTGTTGTATAAATGATTGGTTTGGTTTTGGATAACTACATTGGGTTAACAATTTATTGAAATTTTTTTGAAAATATATTGAAAAGTATACTGAAAATTTCGTTCTAAATGAACCGGTTACTTGTCCGAAACAATTTTTATAGCACGAAATATCAGCAAACACTCGGGAAAAAATGTTAAAGTCACAAATTTAAAAATTTTTATTTTTGATGGATGGTCATACTTACTTACGGATTTTGTTGTATAAATGATTGGTTTGGTTTTGGATAACTACATTGGGTTAACAATTTATTGAATTTTTTTTGAAAATATATTGAAAAGTATACTGAAAATTTTGAAATTTTCTAAAAGTTTATTTTTATTAACTTATAGTTGAACTAAGTTTTGAAATTTTGGAAAATTTTTATTAAATCATATTTGAACTAATTTTTGAAAATTTATATTAACATATATTGAAAACTATATTGAAATTTTATATTATATTGAATTATTATATTAAAAATTTTTGGGAAATTTAATTTTGAATTTTTTTTTGAAATTGAAAATTTAATTCTTGAATAATTTTGCGTGGGTTCGATTAGAACTCAAACTTTTAAACAATTTGGATTTTTTTTTTAACACTGGCCATTCAACTTTATTTTATTGTTCTATAGGAACTCAAATAATTTGTTAGCCTGTGCATAACTTACAAGCTTTTTTAAAGAGAGCTTGAAGCTTTTACTTAAGAAGAACTGACTTCATTGCACAACTCTTTTCAGTTAACCGTTTATATTCATTCGATTTTAATTGGTTCAACTTAACGTAACATAATATTTCATTTGTTTACTATATAACCTTTCGTTCACTCGGAACTTGAAAATTTTTAATCAGTTTGAACTGAATTCATTTCCTAACCCATTACATTTAACTTCATTTCTTCGTTCGATTGAACTGAAATTTAATTCATTGGTATTAATTTCATGCTATTGCATTTGTTCTATTAGAACTACATATTTTAATAAATTTGAATTCATTTCCGTTCATAATATTTTCTTTAACGGCCTTACATTCGTTCGCTTAGAACTAAAAATTTTTTCATCAATTTGCACTAAATAGAATACTTTTCTATTAACGGCCTTGCCGTCGTTCGAACTTGAAACCAGTCAAACCAACTCTACTTGGCACATTCTCGTTAGTTTATAACATTTGTTCTATTGAACCTGAACTTAATTTGATTCAAAACCACTTAAGGTTTGTAACATCTCTTTACCTTTGCAATCATTGTCGTTATACCAATACTCATTCCTTCATTCATATCGTCCGAATATATTTTCGTTAAAAAATTTTATAATTAGTCCGAAAGCATGGCGGTACAGCATAGTCCAGGAAGTTTAGCTTCGGCTTTAGCCGAAAGCGTTTGTTTAATTTGTCAAGAAAGTTATGATACTTCTAGTAACTTAGTTTCTACCAGGTGTAGACACGTTTTCCACCACGAGTGCCTTTTTAATTTCCTCAACTTTTCGACTTGTTGTCCGCAGTGTAATAAAACTGTCACTAAAAACAGTTTATTAAAATATTCCGTCCGAGCTAATAATGAAAGATTACCAGTTAATACTGGAACGATTCCGAAATCCGCGGAAAGAATTTTATCCGGCAGAAAGCTAAGAAACGAAGGTCAAAGAAACCAGGTCAAGCTAGTGTAGAGCATAGAGATAGCTCGTATTAGATCCAAAATAGAAAATAGTTTTCAAGGCGAGGTCAATAAGCTTCACGCTGTGGTAGAAAGATTATCTCAACAGTTCACAACTGTAAATCTTAGCTCGAACACAGAGCCTGAATGGACGTCCCTGGAAATAACACGTGAGTCCCTGGAAATTTGACAGCTCCTTCAGTTCATAATGTTCCCCATGAACCTCATTTTGTACCTTCGCGTAATATTAGGCCCAACTCAACACACCCATCAATACATGAAAGTCGTGAGAGAGCTTCGTTAACGTCCGTTGCCCTAAACAATAGTGGGAAATTTGCAAGCTTAATCGGCAGCTGGAACATTACTTTTAATGGAAACTCCTCAGGGTTACCAGTAGAAAAGTTTATTTATATGGTTAATTCATTGACAAAAGACAGTTTAGCGGGAGATTTCAGATTGTTAGGCGACCATTGCCACATTTTGTTTACGTCAAAAGCTAAAGAATGGTATTGGCGATATCGCAGCACCGTAAATAGAATAGAATGGGAAGATTTGTGCCGAGCGTTGAGAAATCATTTTAGCGATCATTTGTCTGATTTAGATATCAGAGAAGAACATATTTCTTTATTGCTCGAAGTAGCACAATTAATTCGCAAAGCCGGTCTGATGTTAAATATTGCAAAATGCAAATGTTGCATGAAGGAAGTCCGATACTTAGGTTATATAATTGGTTCTGGGTGTATAAAACCTGACCCCAGTAAAGTTTCTGCCATCAAAGAGTTAACCGAACCAAAAACAGCTAAAGAGGTTCGTCAATTTTTAGGCTTTGTAGGTTGGTACCGACGATTTTTAGAAAATCTTGCTTCGTTAACTAGTCCGTTAACCGATCTTACAAAAAAATGTAAAACCTTTTGTTGGAACCCTGAATCTCAAAAGTCCTTTGATCTAATCAAAGAAAAATTAACATCTGCCCCGTTATTAGTAACCATTCATAATTTCTTGCGATGCATGCAAAACTGGAGTTGGTGGAGTTCTGGCTCAAGAAGATGACAATGGTGTCGAAAGGCCCATTGCATTTTTTTCGCACAAATTAAATAGAGCCCAACAAAATTACTCGATAACTGAACTCGAATGCCTAGCTGCAGTTTTGAGCATAGAGAAATTTAGAAAATATGTTGAAGGTCACGAATTTAGCGTAATAACGGATCACGCTTCTTTAAAATGGTTAATGCGCCAACCAGACCTAAATGGCCGGCTAGGTCGATGGTCCAGAAAACTTCAAGGCTTTAACTTTTAAATTTTTCACCGAAAGGGAGGTGAACACGTTAAACCCGACGCGTTATCCAGGTTACCGACGGAAAATGAAAACCACCTAACTTTTGAAAACATTGACAGCTTAGATTCTGTAGAACCAGAGATAGATTTATCTTCTCCATATTTTTCATCTGGACAATATATTAAATGGATCGCTGATATAGAAAACAATAAAAATCGTGTGCCCGATTTAAAGGTCGTAGATGGGTTTATCTACAAACGCGTAGAATTTTTACGCGATGAATGTTCAGAGGCTCGATCATGGAAGTTGTGGGTTCCACAGGAACTTACCTCTTGTGTGATCGAACGCGCTCATAATCCACCCATGTTTGCACATGGAGGTGTGGGAAAAACCCTCGAACGATTGAGGCGAAATTTTTATTGGCCCAATATGGCTACTCAGGTTAGATCCTTTGTATTAAGTTGCGACATTTGTAAACAAAGCAAAGCGCCAAATTTTATTTTAAAACCACCTATGGGTGTTCAAGCCAAATCGGCTAGACCTTTCCAAAGGTTATATTTAGATTTTATTGGACCTTATCCACGGTCAAAAGCTGGCAATGTAGCTATTTTTTGGTATTAGACCACTTTACAAAATATCCTTTGTTTAAAGCGTTAAGAAAAATGTCGACCACTTCGGTAATTGATTTTCTTGAAAAAAATGTTTTTCATTTATTCGGCGTTCCCGAAGTCGTCATTACTGACAACGGTTCACAAATGAGATCGTCACTTTTTGCAAGTTTTTTGACAAAATAAGGAGTACAACATTTTCACTGCCATTTATTCGCCCCAATCTAACAATTCGGAAAGAGTAAATAGATTCATCATTTCTGGAATGCGTTCGTATTTGGGAAAAGACCAGCGTATGTGGGATACGAATTTGAGCCAAATAGGAGTCGCGTTGAGAAGCTCATATCACAGTTCATTAGGCTTTTCGCCGTATTATGTTCTGTTCGGACAACAAATGATGACTCACGGACAATACTATGAGATTTCAAAAAATTTAGATTTGTTAGAAGAAGGCGTGGATGTCTTAGATCGTTCGGATAAATTGCATTTCATTAGGCAGAAAGTTCACGAAAATTTAGAAAAAGCGTATGAAGTGAACAAAAGAAACTATGACTTGAGGACCAGGTCGATTAATTTTTCTGAAGGCGAATTGGTTTACCGACGAAATTTTTCGAAGAGCAATAAAGCTTCTGCATGTAATTCGAAACTTGCCCCTAAATTTTTAAAAGCCAAAATTGCCAAGGAAATCGGATATTGCAATTACAAATTAGTGGATTTAGCTGGAAAAGGCCTCGGCGTATACCACGCAAAAGATTTGCAAAAAGCTAACACATAACAACCCCATAACCGTTTTCAGTTGATTTCTCATTTTCAACGAAATCCAAATCATCTGTTTTGTGACGGCCGTACGAAAAATTTTGCTATTTAGTGTACATCACACAAAAGAAAAACTATAACACGTAAACAACACCTTATATGGTAATATCGTTTGCCAATTTTTGTTTGTTGCAAAAAAAATTCTATTTTTAAACACTTGAGTTGGTGTTAATATTTCTCCGTCAGCATAATTTCATTCATGTATAAAGCTTTTACTCTCTCTCATTCCCTCCCATGTTGTCAGCCATTAACATTGGCTTACCTTGTTCCCCTCATCGTTAGAGGTAGTATTTTTTTTACATAGGAATTTAATGAATGTATGAGTGTTGGTTACACGTATGAATGATTGCGAATGTTTTTGCAAACAACAAAACTGGTTTGTTGTTTGATTTTTTTTTTTTTTGCAAAAAAATTAAAAAAGTCTTGAATAATTGGGTTGTTGAAAGAAGACGCAAAATTTAAAAATCATTCAAGTTCTGGAGTCGGGTGGATGACGGCCTTTTGTGGCGTAAAGTTCTTAAATAGTGCTCTCTATTTTTTTAATGCAGAAACGTCGGAGTAAAACAATGAAATAAATAATCTTTTATTTATATAAGTACTTGACCTTGAAAGCCTGATTTAGAGAACTCTAAAGAAACAAACTAAAATATAAAATAGAAAAAGGTCGATAAATATACAACGAAATCAAATAAGATCAACTCGGAAGGCCCGCCGAATATTGAATATTTAACAATTAAATCAAACGCAACAAGATGTCAAATTTCTTTATACATATAAGACAAAAATATGATAACAATATTTGTATATTACTAAAGAAATACTGCAGGGATATAAAAAAGTTAGCAAAAGAATCGGAGAAATTAAAATACTTACTATCTTGTAGGAAAAAAGCACTCACACCAACACATTTGTTAAATACTACTAAAAACACGAGACAATTGTTTACGTCATCTAAAATATCACAAGAGCTGAATAAGGTAGAACAGAAATTTCACAGAAAAATTCTAAACTTGGAAATAAAGGAAACAAATTTTAACTTGAAAGATATTCGTAGGGAAATAAGTAATAAAAAACATATACTAAAAAAGACTTTAAATGACGAGGAATTTAAAAATTTCATAAGTAGACAAAACTCTAGATATAAAAATATTATATCAACAAAAAAACACTCATTTGTCCAAGATAGAAAATCTTAAACAGAAAAAGTTAGAAGAATACAACCTCAAGTTTAACCCAGATTGGATTGTTAATAAAACCGATATATGATTCCCAGAGGAAAGTAAATTGATACTTTCTCTTGGCTCAAAATTTGCCCTCCCAATTAATATGAGTAATTTTTCATCTATAAATTTAATAGCTGATCTGGAACAATGGGTTCAAACCATCACAGATGATAGAGAAAAGGATGTAATAAGAACAAAAATTGCAAATAGAATTTTAACACACAAAAGAACTATGAGAAATAATCAAAAGGATAAGTTTATATTAAATATTTTTGAAAATACGAGGAAGTTTTTGGGAAGATATAAAGATACAATAGTTATAACCAAATCTGATAAGGGAAACAAAACAGTCATAATGTACAGAAAAGATTATGAAGAAGGAATGGATAAATTATTAGAGGATAAATTAACATATAAGACGATACGCGTAGATCCTACACAAAAATTACAGAGGCAAAATAACAAACTAATAAACGATTTATATAAACATGAATACATCACACGTTATGATAAGATAAGGCTGACATCAAATGCGGCCACAGCTCCTCGACTGTATGGACTTCCGAAGATCCATAAACCTAACATGCCATTAAGACCGATATCGTCATCTGTGGAAGTTCCTTGCTACGGTCTATCCAAATATATAGGAGGTATTTTGAAAAACATAGTACTTGAAAAATACAACATAAAGAATTCTGTACAACTGAAAGAAAAATTAGAAGGAATATGCTTGGACGAAGATGATATATTAGTATCTTTAGACGTGGTATCGTTGTTTACTAACATACCCATACATTTAGCTATTAGTAACATAATGACAAAGTGGAATACGCTGCGCAATCACACAAAAATACCCAGAACATAATTTTTACAGATACTTAAGTTTTGCCTAAACGACAATAATTATTTTATGTATGGTGAAAAACTCTACAACCAGACGTATGGAATGCCTATGGGAAATCCACTGTCCCCAACTATAGCTAACATTGTCCTGGATACTTTACTGGAAGAAACCGCAGGAGAATTACGAAAAAACAATGTACAAATTAAACTCTTATCGAAATATATAGACGATTTATTTGCTATAATAAAACAAAAGGACGAAGATATAATTTTGAAAATATTAAACAGTTATCACACGAAATTAAAATTCACAATGGAAAAAGAGGAAAATAATGCCATTCCATATCTGGATATAAAAATTTATAGGGAAAACAATAGTATTATAACAGATTGGTATACAAAATCAATTGCTTCTGGACGACTAATAAACTACAATTCAACACAACCGATGGGACAAAAAATAAACACGGCAAGTAATTTAATTACACAAGCTATGAAACGAAGTGATGATAGATTTAAATCGAAAAACATTATAAAAATTACAGATATCTTAACAAAAAACAACTTTCCAATACAAATTACAAGAAATTTAATTAATAATGTAACAAACATCAAACATTCAAGGGGTAACACTACCAACAATACATCTGGCAACGCCAAATTCTACAGCCTACCCTACGTACCTAAACTTACAGAAAATAAACAACTCAGGGAAATAATAAAAGACAACGAAATAATACTAGCACATAGACCAAGTAAAACAATAAATTCACTATTTACAAAAACAAAAACAAAGATCGAAAAGAGAGAACAAAGTAATGTTGTCTATGAGATCAAATGCATAAGCAAAGCAGAGGAAACGTGTGGTAAAGTTTATGTGGGTACAACAAAAAGAAGTTGCACACGAATAGAAGAACATAAAGCCGACATAAGTAAAAGCAGACAAAGTACTGCACTGGCAATACATTGTTTTGAAGAGGGACACACAGCCGATTTAAATAATGTTAAGATTTTAGACAAAGAAAGAAAAGAGAAAAAACGCTACACTTTAGAAAGTCTTAGAATACAACAACGTAACGCGAGTGCAATAAATAGGAGAGAAGATATAGATAACATCAACTCTAACTACACTGTAGCAATAATTTAGTTTTAACTCAACTGTGATTGTAGCATTATTAAGAATTATTTTCTGTTATATTTTTATTTTGTATTTTTACGATTATTTTTATTAAATTATACATATAAGTGTTTTGTGTCGTTGATAAAAAACCTGTGATATATTTTATAAAAATAATGTAAATCTGAAAAAGGATTATCTGTAAGTGAAATATTCTTAAAACAAATGTAGAAATTATATGCTGTTATTTACATTTTATTTTTCTTATTTATGTTTTATGTGGTTGCCAGATCTAATAAAATATTCTCCCTGAGGAAGTTGAAAAAAATACCAACGAAACGTCGAAGTAAAACAATGAAATAAGTAATCTTTTATTTATATAAGTACTTGACCTTGAAAGCCTGATTTAGAGAACTCTAAATAAACTAAAATATAAAATAGAAAAAGGTCGATATATATACAACGAAATCAAATAAGATCAACTCGGAAGGCCCGCCGAATATTGAATATTTAACAATTAAATCAAACGCAACAAGATGTCAAATTTCTTTATACATATAAGACAAAAATATGATAACAATATTTGTATATTACTAAAGAAATACTGCAGGGATATAAAAAAGTTAGCAAAAGAATCGAAGAAATAAAAATACTTACTATCTTGTAGGAAAAAAGCACTCACACCAACACATTTGTTAAATACTACTAAAAACACGAGACAATTGTTTACGTCATCTAAAATATCACAAGAGCTGAATAAGGTAGAACAGAAATTTCACAGAAAAATTCTAAACTTGGAAATAAAGGAAACAAATTTTAACTTGAAAGATATTCGTAGGGAAATAAGTAATAAAAAAACATATACTTAAAAAGACTTTAAATGACGAGGAATTTAAAAATTTCATAAGTAGACAAAACTCTAGATATAAAAATATTATATCAACAAAAAAACACTCATTTGTCCAAGATAGAAAATCTTAAACAGAAAAAGTTAGAAGAATACAACCTCAAGTTTAACCCAGATTGGATTGTTAATAAAACCGATATACGATTCCCAGAGGAAAGTAAATGGATACTTTCTCTTGGGTCAAAAATTTGCCCTCCCAATTAATATGAGTAATTTTTCATCTATAAATTTAATAGCTGATCTGGAACAATGGGTTCAAACCATCACAGATGATAGAGAAAAGGATGTAATAAGAACAAAAATTGCAAATAGAATTTTAACACACAAAAGAACTATGAGAAATAATCGAAAGGATAAGTTTATATTAAATATTTTTGAAAATACGAGGAAGTTTTTGGGAAGATATAAAGATACAATAGTTATAACCAAATCTGATAAGGGGAACAAAACTGTCATAATGTACAGAAAAGATTATGAAGAAGGAATGGATAAATTATTAGAGGATAAATTAACATATAAGACGATACGCGTAGATCCTACACAAAAATTACAGAGGCAAAATAACAAACTAATAAACGATTTATATAAACATGAATACATCACACGTTATGATAAGATAAGGCTGACATCAAATGCGGACACAGCTCCTCGACTGTATGGACTTCCGAAGATCCATAAACCTAACATGCCATTAAGACCGATATCGTCATCTGTGGAAGTTCCTTGCTACCAAATATATAGGAGGTATTTTGAAAAACATAGTACTTGAAAAATACAACATAAAGAATTCTGTACAACTGAAAGAAAAATTAGAAGGAATATGCTTGGACGAAGATGATATATTAGTATCTTTAGACGTGGTATCGTTGTTTACTAACATACCCATACATTTAGCTATTAGTAACATAATGACAAAGTGGAATACGCTGCGCAATCACACAAAAATACCCAGAACATAATTTTTACAGATACTTAAGTTTTGCCTAAACGACAATAATTATTTTATGTATGGTGAAAAACTCTACAACCAGACATATGGAATGCCTATGGGAAATCCACTGTCCCCAACTATAGCTAACATTGTCCTGGATACTTTACTGGAAGAAACCGCAGGAGAATTACGAAAAAACAATGTACAAATTAAACTCTTATCGAAATATATAGACGATTTATTTGCTATAATAAAACAAAAGGACGAAGATATAATTTTGAAAATATTAAACAGTTATCACACGAAATTAAAATTCACAATGGAAAAAGAGGAAAATAACGCCATTCCATATCTGGATATAAAAATTTATAGGGAAAACAATAGTATTATAACAGATTGGTATACAAAATCAATTGCTTCTGGACGACTAATAAACTACAATTCAACACAACCGATGGGACAAAAAATAAACACGGCAAGTAATTTAATTACACAAGCTATGAAACTAAGTGATGATAGATTTAAATCGAAAAATATTATAAAAATTACAGATATCTTAACAAAAAACAACTTTCCAATACAAATTACAAGAAATTTAATTAATAATGTAACAAACATCAAACATTCAAGGGGTAACACTACCAACAATACATCTGGCAACGCCAAATTCTACAGCCTACCCTACGTACCTAAACTTACAGAAAATAAACAACTCAGGGAAATAATAAAAGACAACGAAATAATACTAGCACATAGACCAAGTAAAACAATAAATTCACTATTTACAAAAACAAAAACAAAGATCGAAAAGAGAGAACAAAGTAATGTTGCCTATGAGATCAAATGCATAGGCAAAGCAGAGGAAACGTGTGGTAAAGTTTATGTGGGTACAACAAAAAGAAGTTTAGGCACACGAATAGAAGAACATAAAGCCGACATAAGTAAAAGCAGACAAAGTACTGCACTGGCAATACATTGTTTTGAAGAGGGACACACAGCCGATTTAAATAATGTTAATATTTTAGACAAAGAAAGAAAAGAGAAAAAACGCTACACTTTAGAAAGTCTTAGAATACAACAACGTAACGCGAGTGCAATAAATAGGAGAGAAGATATATATAACATCAACTCTAACTACACTGTAGCAATAATTTAGTTTTAACTCAACTGTGATTGTAGCATTATTAAGAATTATTTTCTGTGATATTTTTATTTTGTATTTTTACGATTATTTTTATTAAATTATACATATAAGTGTTTTGTGTCGTTAATAAAAAACCTGTGATATATTTTATAAAAATAATGTAAATCTGAAAAAGGATTATCTGTAAGTGAAATATTCTTAAAACAAATGTAATTATATGTTGTTATTTACCTTTTATTTTTCTTATTTATGCTTTATGTGGTTGCCAGATCTAATAAAATATTCTCCCTGAGGAAGTTGGAAAAAATACCAACGAAACGTCGGAGTAAAACAATGAAATAAATAATCTTTTATTTATATAAGTACTTAACCTTGAAAGCCTGATTTAGAGAACTCTAAAGAAACAAACTAAAATATAAAATAGAAAAAGGTCGATAAATATACAACGAAATCAAGCAAAGGTTTTTAATTAAAAAAAAAACAAATGTGAAGTAAATGGACAAAAGGTGTATGGTTGTTAATAGAATTTTATTAAAAGAATAAATTTTTAAAAGAACAAAAACAAAAGAAAATCCAAACATTTCTTAAAACAAAGCTAAAAGGCAAAATATTTCTTTAAATCCTTAACATTTCGAACCGTGAACTTTTTAAAAACCCTACAAAATCTAAATTAAAAAAAAAAAGAAGAAAACCCACTCCGTGTTTTATACATATATGAACGAATTGAATTTACACAGAAAAACCAAAATTTTTGATATGTACCAAGTTGGTCGAAATAACCAAACTACATTAAATAATACAACATATAAGAACAAAACGATTAACATAATCACCACCGTAAGAGGAACTGTTATCGTGTTAGTAAAACCGACGAAATCAATAGCCATGAATTGCAAAAAGGCCAACCCAATCCAGGTGAACATGTTTCAGGAAGACGGCGTCTGGTGTGTGCAGTACTGTGCAGTAGTTAAGTATTAAATATTTGATGTATTATAATATCAATAACTAATTACTAATTAAGGTTAGACAAGAAAGAAAAAAATAGGCTAAGATAAAAAATTTGGCTAAAAATTAATAAAAATTTAATTTTTGCTAAAATTACATAGTAATTAAAATTTTTGCTAAAATTACATAATTTAAAATTTGGCTAAAATTACATAATAATTAAATTTTTTTGCTAAAATTAAGTAATAATTTAACGTTTTGGTAAAATTACATAATAATCAAAATTTTTGCTAAAATTAAGTAATAGTTTAACGTTTTGCTAAAATTACATAATAATTAAAATTTTTGCTAAAATTAAGTAATAATTTAACGCTTTGCTAAAATTACATAATAATTAAAATTTTTGCTTAAATTACCTAGTAATTTAAAACTGTGCTTAAATTAAGTAACAATTTAACGTTTTGCTACAAATTAAATAAAAAGTTTCTACAATTAAATTTTGGCTAAGTAAAAAAAAAAAAAATGCGGCTAAATCAAAGAGCTATAAATGAAAACGAAAACAACAAAACATATATATATATATATAACGGGTTCTAGCCTCGTATATAAGTTTAAAAAAAAGAAAAAGTACAGTTAAAACAATGAATTTTAAATAAAAATGTAAATAATAAAACCCAATGTAGGAAACCAAACCAAACCAAATTTGTCTTATCATTTAAGTGGGTTACCTCCAAATAAGATGGATCATAGGTAACAAGGTAGGGAGGGCAAAAGGGGCAGAACACCTCGTTCCCAATCCCAAGGTAAGTATGGCCATTCGTCCCTTTAGCGACAGTTTACAGTTTTTTCAAAAATCGCACGTGAACATCTGTGGTGCGGTTTCTCTGGGTCTTAACAAGATCCCACCCCTCCGGCGAGCTAGGCCCCCTGCCAGCACGTGCGACCCGTTAAGGCTCAGGGAAACGGAAGAGGAAGTTCCAACACCGCCGTACCATTACACAAAACATCGGTCACAAGAAATCGCCTAGCATATTAATATTATAGATTACACAAGGGAACAAAATTGAACTTTTTTTGTGTTGATTTGAAATTTATAGCAAATTTTTACTAATTTGAGGTCGCTGATTTCAAATCTGCACTTGGTTTTTTTCTATCAGCTCGACTTTTCGAGATATACCGTTATGTTCAAAATTAAGGCACTTCCGCTACATATATTGGAATAACTTGAAAACGGTTCACCATATTAAATGAAAAAAAAAATCCGAAACTCGCAAACAATATTCTCTTAAAGCCGTGCTTACTTTGTTTTTAAATTTTCCAAGTAGTTTTAGAGATATCGTTCAAGTTTTGAAAAAAAAATTAAAATTTTTTTAAAAAAAACATTTTTTTTGTTTTTTAAAAATTCCTAAAAAATAAAAATGGGACAAAAATCACAGTTTTGGTCTACAAACAGTTAGCTAAATATATTTCGAATAAAATGAGCTTTATTTCATTGCAATCGGTGCACAACTTTTGATTTTGTTCACGATTTACTGAATTGATATAAATCGCGATTTCCATACAAAAATAAAATTTTCTAATGTGTAAGTGTTTGTATGTAATAAGTTAGTTTTTTATGATTCTAAGAATTAAAAAAATTAAGTAATAAAAAAAGATTATTTAATTTTTATGGTCAGCTATACTTTTTAATTTAACACAAAAAGAGAATTTTAAAGAAAAATAAAAAATTTTAATACGCAAATATTACAATGTAATTACAACTCATCGAAAAATTTTCTATTATAAGATTTTCTTAAATAACGTTGTTTAGAGGGATCTTTTTTAATGCTCCAGCAATAGTCCGCCATCATATGCTTATCCCAGTGACCCTGGTACCGCTCCTCTATAGTGCGGATATCTTGATGGAAACGTTCACCTTGTTCTTCACTGAAGTCTCCAAGATTTTCAGGGAAACAATCCAAATGACTGTGTAGGTAGTGCACCTTAATGCTCATATTACAACCAAGCTGCTTGAAATGTGACAACATGTTATCCACGTGGTCCGAATAGTGTTCACCCTTTTTGTTTCCCAGGAAATTGCGCACTATCCAAACAAATTCATTCCAAGCATTTCTTTCAATATCTGTCATGGAATTACTAAAATTTTCATCATTGATTAATTTTTTGATTTGAGGGCCATCAAAAATGCCAGCTTTCAGTTTCTCCGAACTCAAATTGTTGAACTTTTTACTGATATATCTAAAACAATCACCGTCCTTGTTGAGAGCTTTGACAAATTGTTTCATAAGTCCTAGCTTGATATGGAGAGGTGGCAGTATTATGCGATCCCTGGGCACAAGTGGTTGATTAACTATATTGTGGTTTCCTGGAACCATAGCTTCCCTCGAAGGCCAGTCTTTCTTACTCCAGTGTTCAGATCTGGCTCTGCTATCCCATAAACAAATGAAATACGGATATTTTGTGTAGCCACCTTGTTGGCCTAGAAGAAAATTCATCATTTTTAGATCCACACAAATTAGCCAGCGGTGTTCGTTGTACTTTATTTTATTTATAACTGAGGCAATTGTAGAATATTCTTCTTTAGCTTTAGTTGAATGTGCAATGGGCAACGAACCCAATTTATTACCGTTATGCAGAAGTACACATTTTAGGCTGCGTTTAGAAGAATCTATAAATAGTCGCCAGTCATTTGGATCATACTCCTCTAACCCCATCGCTGTTACTAAACCAGGAACATCTGAACAATAAACAAATTCATCGTCTTCGGAAAAGAATGGAAGTAAGTTTTTTTCTCTGTTACGGTAGTATGAAATTGTTGTTCCTTGGGTTAACAGATTTTTTTGCTTTAATCGAGAAGCAAGAATTTCAGATGCTTTTTTAGAAAGTCCAAGGTCTCTCACTAAATCACTAAGCTCCTCCTGATTAAATTGCTCGCGTTCAGAAGAAATATCTAAATGCAAGTCATCTGATCCAAATTCAGAAATTGGTGAAGGAACATTTTGTCGTAAGTCGTGGAAATTGTGTGCAGATGTAGATGGTTGTGGTTCTGAATCCTCACTAGAGTACAGGACTGGTTGGGTAATAGACAACACGTTAGGATAAATCCATTTAGACCGGTTTGTTTTATTAATGCCTGTTATGTTGACAGCGCAAAAATAACAATCATCATAATGATTCGAAGGTTCCCGCCAGATCATTGGTGTTTTATACTTGAAGTGGGTCCGTTGCTTGTTTGCCCATAACCTTAAATACTCTACACAGTTTTTACATACAGTATTAGGAATCCAGTACTTGTCACGGGTTTCCATGGTAAATCCGGAGTAGTCAAAATAAATTTTTTTAATAAAATCTGACACACTTTTTCTATTTTTTATAAACGTGTGTTCGCCACATATGTTACAAAAATAGTTGGGATTGATTTTACAGGTGTTTCTTGACGTAGCCATTGCACAATTTTGAAGTATATATGAAAGTAACACAATTTTCAATAAATAACACACGGGAACAAAATTGAACTTTTTTGTGTTGACTGATTAAATGTTCAATGTAAAATGATTTATATTTTTTGTCGTTATACTTTTCGCTTTCGTAAACACTTGCTGAATGAGAAAAATTGGTTGAATGAACCCATATAAATACTTAGTAGTTTTTTACTGAAGTACCAAAAAAAATTATATCCACAATTTTATTGACAGTCACTTATGAATGAACACATGTGTTCAGGGGAATTCCTTTAAAAAATCATCCGTTACCAACGGTAAACCACACATCAATAAAAACAAGTGGACTTTTCTTTTTTCTCTTTAATTGACTGTGAACTGACTAGGTGTCATAAAGGGACAATAAAATTTATAGGCGTTATGAGTTTGCTACCGCAACCATAAAAATGAAATAATCTTTTTTTATTACTTAATTTTTTTAATTCTTAGAATCATAAAAAACTAACTTATTACATACAAACACTTACACATTAGAAAATGTTATTTTTGTATGGAAATCGCGATTTATATCAATTCAGTAAATCGTGAACAAAATCAAAAGTTGTGCACCGATTGCAATGAAATAAAGCTCATTTTATTCGAAATATATTTAACTAACTGTTTGTAGACCAAAACTGTGATTTTTGTCCCATTTTTATTTTTTAGGAATTTTTAAAGAACAAAAAAAATGTTTTTTTTAAAAAAATTTTAATTTTTTTTTCAAAACTTGAACGATATCTCTAAAACTACTTGGAAAATTTAAAAACAAAGTAAGCACGGCTTTAAGAGAATATTGTTTGCGAGTTTCGGATTTTTTTTTTAATTTAATATGGTGAACCGTTTTCAAGTTATTCCAATATATGTAGCGGAAGTGCCTTAATTTTGAACATAACGGTATATCTCGAAAAGTCGAGCTGATAGAAAAAAACCAAGGGCAGATTTGGATTCAGCGTCCCAAATAACCTTAAAAACAATATTCAGTTCTTAATCAACAGAACCATTGTTCCCTTGTGTTATGTGCCTAAAATATTATATTATTTAAAGTTTCAGTTTTTAAAGTTTAATGTTTCAATGTTCCATGATAAAATTGTTTTCCGTTTTTTACTTTCTTTTCCTTTGGAAATTTAAATTATAAACTATTAAAACTAAATTGAAATTGTATCCTTTTCTAATAATTGTAACTTATATCCTACTATCGTCTAACACTGTAACTTTTAAGAATTTATTCTTGTTGTGTTAGAATTACAATAAAAAGAAATTAGATAAAAATAAAAAACAAAAAATGAATATATTTTACCCCTTATATTTGAACCCTTCTGTCATATAAAGAGTAAAAATTACCCTTTTTCTTTAGTACATTTCAAACCCACAATTGTCCAAAAATGTTGTAGAATGCTTATCCTAAAACATACAAATACATTTTTGCAATTAAATGGATTAAACCTTCTGTCATAAAAATATTTTTACGTATGTATGTTATGGTACGTACTTTTCCAATTTTTGGGCAATACGAAGTTAAATTTGTCTTGGTGTAATTTTATTGTATTAATGTAATGTTTGTATTATTTAAAATAGACGAACCCTTGAAAAAGTAGACAACTTATCTACGAAACGTCGGGAAAAATCATGTAATAAAAACTGTTTTTATACCCTCCACTCCAGTGTGCAGAGGGTATATATAAGTTTGTCATTCCGTTTGTAATAATTAGAAAAAAAAAAATTGGACCCCATAAAATATATATATTTGTGATCCTTATAAAAACCAGAGTTGATATAGCGATGTCCGTCTGTCCGTCTGTGGAAATCACGATGACGGCATCAACCGGGCAGCTAGGGTGCTCGTTGGCATAAAAAATGATTCACTAACATCCTGAAAAGTTTGCTATTTAAAATCGTCCAAATCGGTCGATTAGGGCCCGAGATTTTAATGAAGAACTAAAAAAAGTCTTGAAAAAATATAACTTTCTATGTTGTTCTTGTCACGATCACGCCCTGAATAGGACAGCTAGGGTGATAATTTTTAGTGAGAATGATTCACCAAATTCATGGGAAGATCTCTACTTCAAAAATCATTAAAATCGGTGGAACAGGTCCAGTGAAATCTCTGAAAAATTAAAAAAAAAATTAAAAACATGATGTTTCCATATTGTTCTTGTTGTTATTCTAAATGTTGCATTGTTGTCATAGCTGGACTTGTTGTTTTTGTGGTCGTTGTGGTAATAATATAATAAAAACAAACCCTTTGTACATTTTTTTGTCAACTCTGGTAGAAAAATTTAAAAGTTTCCATTGTTTTGGCATCACTAAAAAAATTTGTTAGATCATTTCTGTCATTGCCACGAGCCTGTCTGCAAAATTTCAGATCGATTGGATCACGGGAAAGTTGTTAAAATCGATCGGGCAGCTAGGGTGCTCGTTTGCATAAAAAATGATTCATTAATATCCTGAGAAGTTTGCTATTTAAAATCGTCCAAATCGGTTTATTAGGTCCCGAGAATTGGGTGAAGAAGTAAAAAAAGTCTTGAAAATATATTATTTTTCATGTTGTTCTTGTCACGATCGCGCCCACAGTGGGATAGCTAGGGTACTTGTTTTGATTTACTAACATCATGAGAAGGTTTCTGTTTGAAAAATCATGAAAATCGGTTTAACAGGTCCCGAGAAATTACTGAAAAGGTAGAAAAAATTTAGAAATATATGTTTCTCTATTGTTATTGTTGTTTTCTTAATGTTGTATTTTTCTCATAGTTGAACTTGTTGTTTTTGCGGTCGCTGTGGTAATAATATAATAAAAAATATCCCACAAAAAGCTCTGGTAGGAAAATTTTAAAGTTTCCATTGTTTTGTCATCATTGAAAAAATTTGTTATGTCATTTTTGCCGTCGCCACGAGCCTGCCTATAAAGTTTCAGATCGATTGGCTCACGGGAAAGGGGCTATAAATCGATCCAAAATTTTGTCGACAAGCAGACACTACCAGTTAATATAAAGGCAGTAAATAAAGGGAGTAAAAGTTCACCAACAATTTAAAAAACAAATTTTTATGTATTAATTTATTTAAAGAAAAAAAATAATTAAATGAAATAGTAATAATAATAAAAAAAATAATATACAATACAAAAAAAAAAAAAAATATATAAATAAAATAAAATAAAGATAAATGCATTCATAGCATTATAATATACATAAAAGGTCAATGTTTTCTAACCATAACCGTAACGAGTCAGTTTTTTTTTTTTACATGAAAATCATTTAAAACAGTTACCGAACGTAACGGGAACGTCCCAATACTTTTCATGTGAAAAAAGGCTGACACGTTACGTAACAGTTACATGTCGCTAACTTGTTCTTTACACAGGCTACTGCTTTTGCAGCCAACTTCAGGTCTATTTATATAGTTTCGTAAACATAACTGATAAAATTGTTTCTATTATTTTTTGCTGTAAGTAATAAATTATAAATACACTGAATTGCAAACTAAAATGGATACATATATTGGAGGTGCTTTAATACAAAAGAGTTAACGAAAAAAAAATCAAAAAAAAAAACAACTCTACTACATCAACAATGACAGTCATATGTTCTTCAAATAGAAAAAAACTGCAAGTGTGTTTTGTTGACTACAAAACAAAAATAGTGTTGACAATATAACAAAATATGTAAAAGAAATTAGTGCTATGAAATATTTTATTTTGTTAAAAAAAAAAAAATCGCAAAATGAAAGGCTATAATTCCATTAATAATCAAAAGGGGTTAAATTAATTTATTTATTTATTTTTACGTTATACTAATGCATTTTAAATAAGTAAAAGTAATTGTATATTTAAATAAAAATGCATTTGTATTATATGTTGCTGTCGTATTCAGAAAAATCAAGTAGCTGACTATACGACTACAAATGCTGCTGGCAGCAGTCGTCTACGTGTTTCATTCATGATGTTGCATTTTTTTTGCAAGCAATAATTACATATGTATATTCTAAATAAAGAAATAATATTCTTTTCATGCGGCGAAATCTATACAAATATATGTACAAATACTATATGTCAAATTTCAAATTTGCAATAATTGATACATTTTTGAAAGACAATTGTATAATATGAAATGTCTTCAATTTATTTCATAGAAAAAAATTTTTTGAGGTGCGTGGATTTTCCATATTTACGGTTTTACTATTTTCGTAATGAGGTTAAATGAGTTAAAAAGAATTTAAAATTTTTGAAAATATTAGGTGAGGATCCTCAAGATGTAATATACGATCGGTCTAAAACTTTTCATTTAGAGCCACAGTTAAATTCGAAACAACAAAAACCCATATATTTTGTGCGTAAAGTTTAACATTAAATGTGCTTTTCTTTAATGTCTATAAATTAGAGCCACAGTTAAATTCGAAACAACAAAAACCCATATATTTTGTGCGTAAAGTTTAACATTAAATGTGCTTTTCTTTAATGTCTATAAATTTTTTCTCATTCGTTCGACCATCTTCAATGTAAATTTACCAAAGTTTTTTTATTGCAATATGTATATAAAACTTAAAAATTTAATATTTTTTATTGTGTATTAACTTATTATTCTGCGATTTTCATTACATCACAAAATGTTACAAATTGGCACTACTGTTTCAAAAACAGAAAACTTCTAAATCTGTTTGAAATTGTGTCAAAAAAAATTACAAATATTAATAAATATAATAATACATATATATTATTAAACTTATAAGTAAATAGGTAAGTTATTTTATTAATTTTGTTAAGAATTAGCACAAAATTGATTTTCCATTTTGCATTTCATTTATAAAGAATTCTGCCATATTTTGTTAATTTTTGTTATATTAAAAAAAACAGAGTTGAATTTAATTTTTCCGTGACTGCCTCAATAATTGCGTACATGCCACCACAATATTTTTTTCTAATTAAATATTAACCAATATCTAACTAGAATTTTGATTTATTCTGACTAAAAAGTTCCAATTAAAAGTTATTCAGCCCAATTATGAATATTCTAAAGGAATTTCTTTCTCACGGAAAATACATTTCTCGAGAAAAAAAATTCCTCCAATTATAAATTCCGCGTGAACAAAAAAAGATTAACTGGCAGCATCGAATTTCGAAGCCAGTTGCTTTGCTTATTGACAATTAATTTTCTATTTTTTGTGTGTGTGCAAACGACCCTACAATAAATAACCCAATAAACATTTTTGAGGTGCATTTGAGATCAACTACATTTCTCAAATCTCCAACGTTAATTCTCAAATGCACCTCAATAGTCCGATTATAGTCTTCTCAACTTAAAAGGCACATTTTTTATATGGCGATTTTCATAGCTATCAAATTGAGAAATTTGTGATTCTCAACTTGATAGCAAAGAAATATCTCCAATCGGTTTCAAATGGAAGGTACGGAATTGCCATATTAAAAAAAATTATACTAATTTTAGAAATGAAAACAATGAACTTTTTTTAATGTTTCAATTTAATTTCATTATATATTTAACATTATTATGTACATATTTAACATTAAATGTACATATTATGTACATTTTTTAAAATCTAGAATTAAAAATAAATGAATTAATTATTTGTACATTTTTTGAATATTTATATTAAATATGTCATAAATAAGAATTTAAATTGAAAAATTCGACAAAAACCAGAAATAATTAAAAATATATCAATTAATTATTTGTACTTTTTTGGCATTTTTTAATTTAATTTATTATTTATGACATATTTAAATAAGAGGGTAAAAATGTTTCTCAAAGATTGGAAAAAATTTTAAGTCTCAACTTGATGTCAAGTTGAAAGCAAACAAGGAGAAAAATTGTTCAACCCAAGTTGAGAATTACATTTGACATAAATTTGAGAACTTAACTTTTCTCCAACATTGGAGAAATAATATTTCAATGCATACTGGGGAATGATCGAAACTAACACATAAACAGTTTTTTTCTATTTGAAAAACATATGACTGTCATTGTTGCTGTTGTAGAGTTGTTTTTTTTAAATTTTTTTTCGTTAAACAGCAATATTTGTGAATTACCGGGTATTATTTATTATTGGTTGTCGGAAAGTGAAGTTAATTCTAAAGTGTTAACTTAAATTGTTAACCCTGGAAGGTCATTCTTCGTCGAATCGACGACGCATGTTCAAATGTTGGTGTTTTTTTATTTATTTTATGTTTGTTTTGTGCTCATTTTTCGTACAGCGCTAGTCGTAGTCATGCTCTTGGTGTGTGCACTTGTTTAGCTTGATGCGCATCGGGTAAGTTTGTTTTTTTGTAATGTGCGTCGTCGTAACGACGAAGAATGAACTTTGAGTAACTTTTGGAATTTTTGACTGTGTGTTTCTAGTGTTACATTTTTGGTTGTTTTCTATAATATAAAATGAGCACTGCAGTGCGATTGACCGACGAAGAAATCGAAAAATTTCTTTCAATGTGTGACGACGAGTGTGAATTGGACGATGGAATTGATGATAACGACATATCTGATATAGAGATAGAAGAGGAAGATTGTTCATCAGAGACTGACAGTTCATCAGAAGATCCGGGCCGTATAGATGAAGACGATGTATCTCTAAATATTTTAAAAGCCAAGTCTAATATAATTCCGTTCACTAAATCTATTTTGCGTGGAAAAAATAACCACAAGTGGTCTACACAAAAGGGAAAATCTCATCGTTATGGGCTTAATATTGTGCACCAAGCAAGAGGACCAACGCGCCAATGTAAAAATATTACTGATCCTCTGCAATGTTTTCAAATGTTTATAACCAAAGAGATTATTGACGAAATAGTTCAGTGGACTAATGCTGAGATAGTTAATCGTAAATCAAACTTAATTTTCACGTCAGATGAAGCTCAAAGAAAAAAAACTTCATCGCAAGAAATATTAGCCCTCATAGGAATATTAGTCTTGACTGCTGTAAAGAAGGACCAACATCTATCTGCTGACGAATTGTTTGACCGATCCTATTCTGGAGCTCAATATATATCCACAATGACGAAAGCCAGGTTCAAGTTCCTTTTGTCCTGTCTTCGCTTCGACGATAAGACTGTGCGAATTCAACAAGTTTCTGACAAATTTGCTCATATTAGAAAAGTATGGGAGATATTCATTCAGAAATGTCGCGAAAGTTATGTTCCTGGACCATACTTAACGATTGACGAGCAACTGCTTGCATTCAGAGGCAAGTGTAGTTGCCGAATGTACATACCCAACAAACCAGCAAAATATGGATTGAAAATGGTGATGATGTGTGATAGCGGCACAAAGTACATGGTTGATGCTTCACCATACTTGGGCAAAGGCTCCAACCAAAATAATCTGCCACTTGGTGAGTATTACGTTAAGGAGTTAACAAAAACTGTCCATGGATCTAATAGAAACATTACCATGGACAATTGGTTCACATCAGTTCCACTTGCCAAATCACTTTTATTTGAACCATATAAGCTGACATTAGTTGGCACTCTGCGCTCAAATAAGAAAGAAATTCCCAAAGAATTAAAAAATATTAAAGGTCGAAAGTGCAGCACATCTATGTTTTGTTATGACAACCAGTTAACGCTTCTCTCTTATAAGCCAAAACCAAACAAAATTGTATATTTACTTTCATCGGGTGATGAAGAAGGAACAATTAACCAAATATCGAACAAACCATACATGATAGAATTCTACAACAAAACAAAAGGCGGTGTCGATACGTTCGACCAAATGTGCAGTGTAATGAGCTGCTCTAGAAAAACCAAAAGGTGGCCAATGTGCCAGTTTTATGGCATACTGAATATGGCTTTCATAAACAGCTATATTATTTACACTCATAATATGTTTCAAATAAAGAAAAAGCCTCTTAGCCGCCCAAAATTCATGAAGCAATTGCATTTTTCCCTTATCCAAAGCCAGCTGACTGATAGATTTGAGACACCAACTTTGAGAACATCGGTGCGAGCGAATATTGCAAATATATTGCCGAAAGATACTGAAAACAATGATGATGTGCCCCTGGAACAAAAAAAACAAAAAGCGGAAAATTTGCGCTCTTTGTCCGTCTTTTAAACGAAGAATGACAAAATCATCCTGCAAAAAATGTGGTAAAAGCCTGTGTGGGGACCACAAAATAGAGCTTTGTGCCTCTTGCATAAATTGAAGACTGATACTCATGAAAACGTGTTCGTATATAGTTTAATATATTAATTTTAAGATGCAAACGCATTTAATGATTTTAATGATTTTAAGTTTATTAATTTTATTATTTTTTTAAGTAATGTTTTGTAAAACAATCCACGTGAAGTAGTGCTGTGAAATCTTAAGTTAAATTATATAATATACAAAAACAATACTTTTATGTTTTATTTCGGCGAGATACAAAACGAACAATTAAAAAAGCTCAACTTTAAAAAGTTTTCGTACGCAAGTCATCTTTATTATCGTTTTTAAAATCACCGTCGTCGATTGGACGAAGTATGACCTTTACGCAATAAAAATAAGAATGACCTTCCAGGGTTAAAATAAACAGAAATATAGACATAAATAAAGTTAATACTTTCTATATATACACATAGCCCATAAAATCTGCGTTCACCATTAAAAAATTTATAAGTGTTATAAAAACACAACATAAATATATAATCCAAATCAATTTTTTTTCATGTATTTTTTCCTCACATGTTTTATTTCAAAAATCAAAAAATAAACTCCAGATTCTCTCTTCCTTTTTGAAATAACGGTATATTAGTACCACAACAAGTAAATATAGCCACCAAAAAGTCTGCGTTCAGTTTGTTTGTTGTGATAATACCGTTACTTTTTCAATTATTTTTTCTACTTTTTGCTCACTTTCTCTTACTTATTATTATAATTGATCGTTTAACAAACTCGGTGGTCAATTTATTTAAAAGTGATAATAATTTCAAAAAAAAATGGAAACCAAAAATAAAGAAATTAGTGTATCAGAGAGAAAAATAATTATAAAATTGTGGAAAGAAGGAAAAAGCTTCCGAAAAATTGGCCAAACTATTGGGAGAACATATTCATATGTCCAACGAGTAATAAATAATTTCAAAGAAACCGGAATTTTAACATCTAAGCCACGGTCTGGACGTCCAAAAATATTAACAGTTCGGGAAGAGCGTACCGTAATCAATATGGCAAAGGTAAATCCTAGAATTACTTCTTCAAAAATTGTGGGAAATATAAATGAAATGTTTAAAAAAAGTATTTGTGCCGAAACTGCTAGAAAAATTTTACGCAAAGCTGGATATCATGGCAGAATCGCTAGACGAAAGCCGTACATTTCACTTGTGAACAGACGAAAGCGCATTGAATTTGCACATAAGTACATAAATAAGCCTCCGGAGTTTTGGAAACAAGTTATATTTTCAGACGAAAGCAAGTTTTGTATATTTGGCATAAAAGGCCGTCAAATTGTGTGCCGTAAATCTGGAACTGCGCTTGAGAAACAAAATCTTTTTGGTACAGTCAAACACGGTGGTGGCGGAATTATGGTGTGGGGTTGTATGGCGGCTGATGGTGTCGGTTGTTGTAGGTTTGTTGTTGTAGAGTTGTTTTTTAAAATTTTTTTTTTCGTTAAACAGCAATATTTGTGAATTACCGGGTATTATTTATTATTGGTTGTCGGAAAGTGAAGTTAATTCTAAAGTGTTAACTTAAATTGTTAAAATAAACAGAAATATAGACATAAATAAAGTTAATACTTTCTACATATATATTAAAAAAAAGCTGATTATTTAAATGATTCAAGTGATATCGCACACAGAATGTTTTGAGTTTATTATGAAAAATAACTGCGCAGACGTGTTGTCCAATGACTTTGCCTCCTCTCGGGATTCTAATAAAAGAAAGGGAGGTTCAATTGGTTTGGCGGCTACAAGTTTAGGTTTTGGAAAGGTAAGTAATTAATTAAATTAAAACTTCAAGTTCATTTTTGTTGCTTCCTTATGACTCTTCAAAATATGTCAGTGAATTCGTTAGTCCCATTCTCAATTGTTTAAACGATCAATATTTACGTGTCCGGTATTTTGCGTGTGATCCTTGTATAACTTGGTGGCATGTTCCTCCATTATACCCTTCTCCGATTTATTTCCTGCTGGCGTCTTGCGACCTATTCCTGTTGGATTGTTTACTTAAAAATATTGTTATAGAATCTTCACAAACTTTCAATCTAGAAGCTTTTATACCTCTTCTTAAGGAACGCATTTATGTAAAGAATTATATTGTGCGACAATATGTTATAGCCTGGATTGCGGTTGTGAATGCTGTACCTGAAAATAATATGGTTATCTATTTGATATTATTTATGGACTTTTTATGATGGAAGATAATACACAAGAAATACAAATGTGTGAAACTACGCTGACAGTTTCTTAAATCGATTCGTAATGATTCTAGTTCAATGCGCATGGAAGACACTATAAATATGTTGGTAACACATGCGCAATCACCAAACTTATTAAGGTAATGCACTGAAATTTTATTAAAAATTCTAGCTAAAAACAAAGAAAATCTTCATAGCAGAATTTTACATTAATCCTTGTATCTATCTTTCAGTCTATTGCCATAACATAGATACGGGAGTTTGTTTTATTATTTGGTTCGAATGTTTTAGTTTATGCCATTCTACCATGTCTGGAATATAATGTTGATAATATGAAGAATAATAAGGAATGTGCAGTATCCGTAAATACATCAATAATGAAATTAGTTTCTTCAAAAGAACAAAGATCTCAGAATATTCAACAAATTGTTTTATGGAGGTATTATAACAATATCTCACACACGGTTCTGTACAAGCAAAGGTAGCAGTATTTCAATTTTCGAAATGATGTGTATCAGTTTTACCCGAAATTCTTATTTCACAACACTCAAAAGGTAAGCTGTATTATAAATTTCTTTTAGATAATTAAGTGTTATAATAAATTGTTTTCTTTAAGAAACTACTGATTTCAATAAGGCCCATTACCGGAAATTTCTATTGAGTTTAGTCCATTTATTCAGTGCTAAGTTGCGTACCACTTTGAGGGATGTTTCGAGTGAAGAGTCAGCAGAGTTATTTAAATGTCTCTATAAATTTAAGCCCATTGTCCTGTTTGCTTTGTCTTTATTTCAATATTTAATGTTTGTTTATATTTTATTTTTAATTGCTTGATTTTTAATACAATAAATAAATAAATAATAAATCGTGTTTCATTATAATCAAGCGTGAAATTTCAAAATTAAATTTATTTTAAAGAAAAATTAAATAAAAAAATTAATAGCATAGCTATGATGCGAGCACTTGTGGAGGAAATTGGGAATAGCCGAAGGATTGGTAGAAGTCAATTGCGGGCTGAATTTATGGAAAACGCAATCAATGCCTGAATTGGCTTTCATTAAAGTTACAACCGTTTTATCCCGATTTTGGCCTAACGTATATTATTTGAAAGGTATTTCTTTTTAGCCGATTTGCAGATTTACAGATTTTAAAATTTTTTCCTTTACTTTGAGTAAATTTCATTTAAAGTTGCTTCTAACACATACATAAAATTATACAATACTATGGGTGTGTTTATTAAATTTGTTAATGTGTTTGTAATAAAAAGGAGTTTGTTTTTTTATACCCTTTACCACTATGTTGTTTGGGTATAATGACTTTGTGCTGCTGTTTGTAACTTCCAAAAATATTTGACCTAGACCCATCTTTTATTATACCGATCGAATCAGAATCACTATCTGACTCGATTTAACGATGTCCGTCCGTCCGTCTGTGTGTCCATGTAAACCTTGTAATCAAACTGCAGGTCGCAAATATGAATATATTTTGATGAAATTTGGTATATAAGCTTCTATCGGCCATAGGATGAACACTATTGAAGTTGGTGGGAATAACGTTAAATATATAATGAAATTAAATTGAAACATTAAAAAAAGTTCATTGCTTTCATTTCTAAAATTAGTATAATTTTTTTTAATATGGCAATTCCGTACCTTCCATTTGATACCGATTGGAGATATATCTTTGCTATCAAGTTGAGAATCACAAATTTCTCAATTTGATAACTATCAAAATCGCCATATAAAAAATGTGCCTTTTAAGTTGAGAAGACTATAATCGGACTATTGAGGTGCATTTGAGAATTAACGTTGGAGATTTGAGAAATGTATTTGATCACAAATGCACCTCAAGTTGATAGCAAACAAAAATGTTTATTGGGTTATTTATTGTAGGGTCGTTTGCACACACACAAAAAATAGAAAATTAATTGTCCATAAGCAAAGCAACTGGCTTCGAAATTCGATGCTGCCAGTTAATCTTTTTTTGTTCATGCGGAATTTATAATTGGAGGAATTTTTTTCTCGAGAAATGTATTTTCCGTGAGAAAGAAATTCCTTTAGAATATTCATAATTGGGCTGAATAACTTTTAATTGTAACTTTTTAGTCAGAATAAATCAAAATTCTAGTTAGATATTGGTTAATATTTAATTAGAAAAAATATTGTGGTGGCATCTACGCAATTATTGAGGCAGTCACGGAAAAATTAAATTCAACTCTGTTTTTTTTTAATATAACAAAAATGGATTTTCCCTTTAACAAAATATGGCAGAATTCTTTATAAATGAAATGCAAAATGGAAAATCAATTTTGTGCTAATTCTTAACAAAATTAATAAAATAACTTACCTATTTACTTATAAGTTTAATAATATATATGTATTATTATATTTATTAATATTTGTAATTTTTTTTGACACAATTTCAAACAGATTTAGAAGTTTTCTGTTTTTGAAACAGTAGTGCCAATTTGTAACATTTTGTGATGCAATGAAAATCGCAGAATAATAAGTTAATACACAATAAAAAATATTAAATTTTTAAGTTTTATATACATATTGCAATAAAAAAACTTTGGTAAATTTACATTGAAGATGGTCAGAAATGAATGAGAAAAAATATATAGACATTAAAGAAAAGCACATTTAATGTTAAACTTTACGCACAAAATATATGGGTTTTTGTTGTTTCGAATTTAACTGTGGCTCTAAGTGAAAAGTTTTAGACCGATCGTATATTACATCTTGAGGATCCTCACCTAATATTTTCAAAAATTGTAAATTCTTTTTAACTCATTTAACCTCATTACGAAAATAGTAAAACCGTAAATATGGAAAATCCACGCACCTCAAAAAATTTTTTTCTATGAAATAAATTGAAGACATTTCATATTATACAATTGTCTTTCAAAAATGAATCAATTATTGCAAATTTGAAATTTGACATATAGTATTTGTACATATATTTGTATAGATTTCGCAGTATGAAAAGAATATTATTTCTTTATTTAGAATATATGTAATTATTGCTTGCAAAAAAATGCAACATCATGAATGAAACACGTAGACGACGACTGCTGCCAGCAGCATTTGTAGTCGTATAGTCAGCTACTTGATTTTTCTGAATACGACAGCAACATATAATACAAATGCATTTTTATTTAAATATACAATTACTTTTACTTATTTAAAATGCATTAGTATAACGTAAAAATAAATAAATAAATTAATTTAACCCCTTTTGATTATTAATGGAATTATAGCCTTTCATTTTGCGATTTTTTTTTTTTAACAAAATAAAATATTGCATAGCACTAATTTCTTTTACATATTTTGTTATATTGTCAACACTATTTTTGTTTTGTAGTCAACAAAACACACTTGCAGTTTTTTCTATTTGAAGAACATATGTCATTGTTGATGTAGTAGAGTTGTTTTTTTTTTTTTTTTTTTTCGTTAACTCTTTTGTATTAAAGCACCTCCAATATATGTATCCATTTTAGTTTGCAATTCAGTATATTTATAATTTATTACTTACAGCAAAAAATAATAGAAACAATTTTATCAGTTATGTTTACGAAACTATATAAATAGACCTGAAGTTGGCTGCAAAAGCAGTAGCCTGTGTAAAGAACAAGTTAGCGACATGTAACTGTTACGTAACGTGTCAGCCTTTTTTTCACATGAAAAGTATTGGGACGTTCCGGTTACGTTCGGTAACTGTTTTAAATGATTTTCATGTAAAAAAAAAAACTGACTCGTTACGAGCACCCTAGCTGCCCGATTGATGCCATCATCGTGATTTCCACAGACGGACAGACGGACATCGCTATATCAACTCCGGTTGTTATAAGGATCACAAATATATATATTTTATGGGGTCCAATTTTTTTTTTCTAATTATTACAAACGGAATGACAAACTTATATATACCCTCTGCACACTGGAGTGGAGGGTATAATGAAGATATTAAACATAAACATAAAATCATCCTGTCAAACACGAAGTAATTTGTTTTTTCTATTCTTCTTTGTGTTTTTCGCTTATTTTGACAGAGATGCCACTCGTTTACAATTTAAATAAATACAAAATAGATTTGTCGACTGTCGTTAAGATGTATGTACTTAGTGAATTACTTAATCCTCAGTGCAAACAACAATAGCTGTCGATATATTTTGCGATTGTCGGATCGTTGAAATTTACAGAATCGCATACAGAAAACGTTAATTTAAATTCAATGAATTTTAGAAAACCTCAAATGATATTTAAGAATTGCGAACATAAAAATTGTTACATAAATAAACGCAATTTGATGACAATGTTATTTATATATAAATTTTCACAATTTTTTTTGGATGAAAATTTGAAGTTTTTCAGAAAATAAATATAACAAATTATTTTATTTAAAATGTTTGGGACATTTGGTTTTTTGCGTTTGGCATCCCTAATTTGATTACTTATTATTATAAATATATTCTCTATGTTTTAAAATATGGCAATGTTTTAATAAAAAAGTTGAGAGAGCTTTTTTTTGGTTATTATTTTGTTAGTCCATCCGACATATATGGCCGCAATGAAGAAATATTTGGCCAGTTAAAAGAAACTATACAGCCATCTCCAATTTGAACGATTTAATGTATATAGCCACCCTACACAACAATTACCTTTGCAATGGAGGTTAGGGCGAGCTATTTAATTAGCAAAAACTAAATTAAACGAGAAGTTATGTCATATAACCGGAAACGCTTGCATATAGGTATATAACCTAAATGCATGCCGATCAGCAACCACGATGACCAAAAAGCAAACACCGAAATAAATCCGAAATAATAGAAAAGACGAAAACCAACCCAAAGAATTGTCTGAAATAATTTGGTATTAAGTTTAACAAATTGTTTACTTTTTCCAATATTTTGTTTACATTTATTATCAATACTCAAACCGATGTGGAGGGTATCAAAGATTCGGCACAGCCGAATTTAACACTCTTACTTGTTTTTATTTAGCCTGAGGAATAACAAAAATAATAAGTAGAACAGTTAAAGTTTTTATTTTCAGAATATGTTTTTACGTAGTCAAAAATAAACCCTGTAGGACAATTCTTAATCACAGCCCCCACATAAAGCTGCTTCCCGAACTTTACTAAAATCTATCAACTAAAAAAATATTGCATAGATAACTGACTGTCTGTCTGTCTGTCATAGAGTGGATGTATAAAAACTATCAGATTAGGAACAGTAAGCATTTGAAATATATTTCCTATTCAATACGATCAATTGTTTTAATATTATAAATAAAGGAATCAGTATCCATTTAATTTATATTAACATTGGTTGGATATTAGGTTTCATGTAATCATAATAAAAATCACTTTCCATATTGATTTCTTTAAAACTGAAAAAAAACAATATAAATAGGTTTATTATACTCAGTTCGCACTATACACATTTCAATTGTAATCATTTCATAATGAAATTTTAACAAACTATGAAAATTTTCTTTTATCAACATTTTCCATAGTCCATAGCAGCATGCATATGGTAAGCAGCATTATTTAATAATTTGAAAAAAAATTATTTAAATAAATTGTTTGCTAACGTCCTGTGATCAATATACTTCTCCTTGACGTTTCCAAACAAACAGATATTAACAATGTAAATTCAAAAATAAAACAATATTTTGTTAACATTATAAAAATTCTATTTTTTAGTTGTCTATATTTTAATTAAAATACAGCTAAATATTTAAATTTTTTTTAAAAACAATAAATAAATCGATTTTAATTTCATTTGTGAAGAGCAAACTTATACAATAACTTCATACGAATTTTGATGATATGAAAACATTCCACAAGAATAGAGTAAGTTTTCAATATATTATTAAGTTATGAGAGAAATACGTTAAAATTTTGGTAATTTTAATTAATTTTGCAGATATTTTGTAAGAAAATTTTTACGAGAATACATCTTATTCAACAAGGAGAAATTTTACCATTAATTATTTCTTCTGTTTTAAATGGTGTTAATGGAATAATTTTAGAAAATTATAAGTAGATTATCAAAACTAATTGTTCTAGATGAAAATACATTTAATAAATTCTAAAAATTAAAATTTAATTTTTAAAAGTCAATTATACTAATTAAGAAACTAAAATTAAAAATTGAAAATTGCAAATTAAAAACTAAAATTAAAAAACTAAAAATTAAAAATTGAAAATCAAAAACTAAAACTAAAATTAAAAAATAAAAATTAAAAATTGAAAATCAAAAAATTAAAAACTAAAAACAAAAAATTAAAAAATAAAAACCGAAAATTAAAAAACTAAGATTAAAAATTGAAAATCAAATATTTAAAAAATTAAAACATAATATTTTTTTAGTTGTTTGGCCAATAATTGTAAATATTTTAATGTTATCTTTAATAAGCTAATGTGGCCTGAATTTTTAATGTAAATAAAAACAAATTTGATTTACAATTTTGGTCCCGACGTTTCGTCGATTATTTGTCGACTTCTTCTGGGGTTTGTCTATTTATTTGAAGATATAAAAAACATATTAATACACTTCCTTACACCATATAGTATGTGTCATAAACTTACAATTGAATTGTTTAAATTTAAAACATAATAAAAATATATTTCACACAAAACGTAAAACATAAAAACAACATCTCAACATTCAAACACATATTAATTTAATAACACAGCTTAACTAATAGCGACAATGTAACTTGCATTTATATTGCTGGTATCTTCTTTCAAATTCATCGTCCGTTTTATATTTTGTTGTATATACAAACTTTCTTTTGTATATCTCTTTCTTTCTCTATTTTCCTTGTCTAGTATTCTAATCGTTTCAAAATTAGCTATATGACCTGTTTTAAATATATGTTGCGCCAAAGCTGTTGTTTCTCTCCTCTTGGCGATGTCTAGTTGATGTTCTCCCATTCTCGTAGCTAAAGCTCTCTTTGTTGTTCCTATGTATATTAAATCACATTTCTGATTGTCATTTCCCTTGCATGCTATTTCATACACTACGTTATTTTTTTGTTGTTTTTCTATAGGTGCCTTGACATTTGTGAATATTGCGCTTAGTGTTTGGTTGGGTTTGTAGGCAAAATTAATGTTATTGTTTTTAATTGTATTTCTCATGTTTCTGTTGTCTGTTAAGCCAGGGATGTATTGTACACTGTAAAACTTTATATCCTTATTTTCTTCAGTGTTGTCACGTTGGTTGTTATTTTTTAATCGCTGTTTTATTTCTTCTATTAGAGACCTTATGATGTTATTGGGAAAACTGTTTTCCATTAATATCTGGTGTATTTTCTTAATGTTTTTAACGTGGAATTGTTGGTCGCTAATTTTAAGAATTCTTTCAATGAGATTTTTTGCCGTATTTAATATTTGATGTTTTGGTTGGGTTGCATTATAATTCATGAGTCTCCCCGATGCTGTTTCTTTGGCATACCAGTCAAAATTTATATTATTTGAGGATCTATGTAATCTTGTATCTAAATATGTTATGGTATTTTCTTTTTCTATTTCAATAGTGAATTTAATCTTTGGATGTTGGTTGTTTAAAGTGTTCAATATATCATCTTGGTCTTCTTTATTCACAATGGCTAAGATGTCATCTACATATTTAGTTATGTATTTGATGTGGATGTTTTTGTCTTTTAATTCCATTATAACGTCGTCAAGTAAGCTATCGAGAACTATATCGGCTATAGTGGGCGATAGTGGGTTGCCCATTGGCATACCAAAGATTTGGTTATACAATTTTTTGTTATAAATAAAATAATTATTTTCAGTTAGGCAAAAATTAAGAATCTCCATGAATTTGGAACTAGGAATTTTTGTAAAATTTTTAATTATGTACCATTTTTTCATAATATTTTTGATGGCAGTATGCACTGGAATATTGGTGAATAGTGAAACCACATCAAATGAAACCAATATCTCGCTATCTTCAACTTTGAAATTTTTTAGGTTATTTTTCAATTCTATAGAATTTTTAATGTTATAATCTTTAGATATTATATGTTTGAGAATTTGTCCTATATATTTGGAAAGATGGTAACAAGGTACCTGTGTTGAGGAGATGATTGGTCTCAGGGGGATCCCTGTTTTGTGGATTTTAGGCAATCCGTAGATTCGTGGGGCTATAGCTGCTGAACATAGTAATTTCTTTTTTTGCCAATTATCAATATATCCTTTTTTGAAAAGGTCCGATATAATATTGTTGTTCGTTTTTTGTAGTTTTGTTGTTGGATCTGTTCTTAGAGTTCGGTATGTATTTCTGTCTTCCAATAAGTGTTCCATTTTATGTATATATTCACTTTTGTACATTGCTACTGTCTTGTTACCCTTATCTGCTTGAATAATTATTATATCTTTGTGTGCTCTTAAAAACTTTTTAGTTTTTTCAAAAATCGTCAGTATAAATTTTTCTTTGGGTTTATTTTTAATATTTCTTTTGAACGTTGTAATTCTATTTGCTAATTTTGTTCTTGCTATTTCTTTCTCTCTATCCGCATTTAGTTCCATTTCCTGTATACATTGTTCTATGTCTGCAATAACGCTAATCGGTGAAAAATTTCGGTCATTTATTGGTAATGCAAATTTTTTTTTCCCAAAGAATAATAATCTAACCCATACAAACAAAGTTTATATTTAATCTCTTTCTATCCTTATGCATATGAGTTTTGAATATCTCCATGACTGTGCGTGACTGTGTGACTATCTTCAAATTAATCTTTGGGCACAACAAGTCTATGGACAAAGTTTCAGATCCATCGGATGAGGGGAAGTGGGTTTTAATCACTCCGTGACTGTTCGTGACTATGTCAAAGTTAATCTTTTTTCACAGCAAGTCTATCGAACAAGTTTTAGATCGATCGGATAAGGGAAAATGGGTTTTAAATCACTCCGTGACTGTGCGTAACTATGCGTGACTGCGCGTGACTGTGTCGAAGTTGATCTTTTTTTCAGAGAAAGTGTATGGACTAAGTTTCAGATCGATCGAATGCGGGGAAATGACATTTAGGTCACTCCGTGACTGTGCGCGACTACGTCAAAGTTAATCTTTTTTTCACAGCAAGTGTATGGACCAAGTTTTAGATAGATCGGATGAGGGGAAATGACATTTAGATCACTCCGTGACTGTGCGCGACTAAGTCAAAGTTAATCTTTTTTTCACAGCAAGTGTATGGACTAAGTTTCAGATCGATCGGATGAGGGGAAATGACATTTAGATCACTCCGTGACTGTGCGCGACCAAGTCAATGTTAATCTTTTTTTCACAGCAAGTGTATGGACCAAGTTTGAGATCGATCGGATGAGGGGAAATGACATTTAGATCACTCCGTGACTGTGCGTGACAACCCGAGAATTAATCTGTAGTCACGACAAGACTACGGGCCAAGTTTCAGATCAATTGGATAAGGGGGAATGGGGTCCACCCATGGCAGACAGACAGACAGACAAGGAGTATGAGTTAAAAGAAACAGTTTAAAAATTAATATTAAAAACTACACAAAAAAAATAAATGTTAAGAAAATTAATCAGTAATCAATAGACTTACGATTAAAGATTTTAGAAAATGTTTGTTTGAAAAAATATTTTTTATTCAATGTGTGTATTTGGATCTAATGTTCATCAAATATATATTGTTATACCCTATACCACTATGTGGTTTGGGTATAATGACTTTGTGCTGCTGTTTGTAACAACCAAAAATATTTGACTTACACCCATCTTTAATTATACCGATCGAATCACAATCACTATCTGATTCGATTTAACGATGTCCGTCCGTCCGTCCGTCCGTCCGTCTGTGTGTCCATGTTAAGCTTGTAATCAAACTGCAGGTCGCAAATATCAATATATTTTGATGAAATTTGGTATTTGATCTTTTATCGACCATGGGATGAACGCTATTGAAATTGGTGAGAATCGGTCCTTGTTCAGACCTATCCCCCATACAAATGACCCCTATGAAATCAACATATATTGCCATAAGATCCAAATTATCATACAAATCTTAGTCAAATTGGGTTTGTATGTATATAACATCCATTCATCAGTAGTCCAAAAATGATCCTTATTGGATAACTCTTAGTCATAGGCCCCATATAGAGCTGCTTCCCGATCTTCACTTAAATCTATCAAAAAACAAAAATATTGCACTGATTCTTCTCAAATTTTGTTTGTATATATTTTTGCAAAATACAAGAGACTTTACCAAACATAGTCAGGATCGTACCATTTTTAGGCCTAGTCCCCATATAGATATAGCATCCGATATGAAATTTTTCACAACTGCAGCCATATAGCATATGGGTAATTTGTATGGGGGCTAGGTCTGAACATGGACCTATTCTCACCAATTTCAATAGCGTTCATCCCATGGCCGATAGAAGCTTGTATACCAAATTTCATCAAAATATATTCATATTTGCGACCTGCAGTTTGATTACAAGCTTTACATGGACACACAGACGGACGGACGGACGGACGGACGGACGGACGGACATTGTTAAATCAACTCAGAAAGTGATTCTGATTCGATCGGTATAATTAAAGATTGGTCTGGTCAAATATTTTTGGTTGTTACAAACAGCAGCACAAAGTCATTATACCCAAACCACATGGAGGTATCTATATATATAAAATTGAATGTGTGTTTGTTTTTTTGTTTGTTTGTTTGTTTGTGTGTACCTTATAGGAGACCAAACCTCTGAACCGATCTTCCTGAAATTTTCACAGCATTTAACTGGGACTCTGGCATGATTAATAGGGTACTTTTTTTTTGACCACGCCCACTTTTACGCCCACTTTTTTAAAATTATGTAATTGCTCCCATATAGTTTTTAACAGATTTACTTCAAATTGTATACACATTATACTCCAGGCGAGGTAGAAATAAACATTTCTTACGCCACGCCCCCTTTCACGCCCCTTTTCACGCCAAATTTTGTTTGAAAGTTTTAAACTTTTTTTTCTCTGTACAAATTTGTTCCTTCCAACGGATTTTTTTATTTGGTAGTATATTGCTCTTAATACTGTTAACGTCGCCATATAACTATGAACCACGCCCATTTCACCGCCCCCTTTTTTTTACTTATACCACTAACAATGTTTGCTATACAAAATAATTTTTTTGTAATATGTATTTATCTAAAGTTTTATACACTTTTTATCTACAGGTAAGGTAGCCATACATTTTTTTATTACCAAGTCCCCCTTTTTCGCCCCATTTTATCTTAAATCATAATTAATCTGCTTTCAATCTATCTACTATATATATATAAATATGAATGTGTGTTTGTTTGTGCTTTATAGGAGGCCAAACCAAAGAACCGATCTTCCTGAAATTTTCAGAGCGTGTTACTGTGACTCTGGAAGGAATAATATGCTATATAAATTTTTGATTGGACAAAGGGGCGGTGCCACGCCCATATAACCAAAAATTTGAAAAAGTCATATCACGGGAATTTTTTTACCTACAGCAGTCATATTTGGTACATATGGTATTAGCATGAATAGAAATACATACAAGAAGAAAAGTGGGCGGGACCACGCCCCTTTTTAGAAAAATAAAAAATCGTAATATCTTCTAAACTACTGGAAGGATCGTCATGAAATTTTCACAAAAGGATATTTTTGCAAAATAATAAGACCTTAGCTATATAAAGTTGTTAGTGGGCAAAGGGGCGTGGCGTATATATAAAAACGTTGATGCATTCGATTGTAACGAATGATCTCCGGAACCATAAGAGCTGTCGAGGTAGGATTTCCAGCATAGGTTCGGTTCGAGCTCTTCTGTGTTTTTTTTTTAGTTTTAACCCTCTAGCTGGCGTTGGGGTCAAGTTAAAAACAAAATTTTTTACTTTCAGCGCGATTTGACTGCAATTCAGAATGAACGTATGTTTCGTCATAAGAAATTTTTGTATGTATAAATGGACCCGATAGGTGGCGCTGGGTAAAGTTATTTCGAATATTCTTATTTATGGTGTGATTTTAATGAAACTAAGAATGTACATATATGTATGTTAGAAACATTTTTTTTATTGGACCCGGTAGATGGCGCTGTCATTCGAAAAATAATGAGTTGTCAAATTTATATAAATTTTAATAAATAAACTCACAAACGTTTTTATATATAAATATTCTAACGAAAAAGAAGGAAAAAGCCGCTACATTATTGCATGGTGGCCGCACAGCTCATTCAGCACTCAAATCACCGTTAAACGTACAAAAAAATGAGAATGCCGTCTGTAATATCAAAAAACATTCCGGTATGGCAAAAGTTCTGCAAAAATGCAGTATTTTTATTTGGGATGAATGTACCATGGCTCACAAACATTGTAATTTGATTTGATAAAAGATTTGAAAGGCAATGAAAGATTTTTTGGTGAAGCTCTCATTTTATTATCTGGGGAGATCTTCGTCACACATTTTATATAGGTATATACAGATTCTAACTAAAATAAAAATTCATAGAGGGCAAAACAACGTTTGCCGGGTCCAGCTAGTAGTGTATAAAAATTAATAAAAATCCCACTCAAATTTGGTATATGCTTTTTTTTTTTTATATCCAGTTAGTTGGGCCTAAGAGATAGGGTCTCTAAACGCATGGTATAGGGTATCATATAGTCGGTCTCGACCGACTATAATTTTCTTACTTGTTTGTGATTGTTATACCCTATACCACTATGTGGTTTGGGTATAATGACTTTGTGCTGCTGTTTGTAACAACCAAAAATATTTGACCTACACCCATCTTTAATTATACCGATCGAATCAGAACCACTATCTGATTCGATTTAACGATGTCCGTCCGTCCGTCCGTCTGTGTGTCCATGTAAAGCTTGTAATCAAACTGCAGGTCGCAAATATGAATATATTTTAAGGAAATTTGGCATTTGATCTTTTATCGGCCATGGGATGAACGCTATTGAAATTGGTGAGAATCGGTCCATGTTCAGACCTAGCCCCCATACAAATGACCATATGAAATCAACTTATATTGCCATAAGATCCAAATTATCATACAAGTCTTAGTCAAATTGGGTTTGTATGTATATATTACATCCATTAATCAGTAGTCCAAAAATTAGCCCTATTGGACAACTCTTAGTCATAGGACCCATATAGAGCTGCTTCCCGATCTTCACTTAAATCTATCAAAAAACAAAAATATTGGACTGATTCTTCTCAAATTTTGTTTGTATATATTTTTGCAAAATACAAGAGACTTTACCAAACATGGTCAGGATCGGTCCATTTTTGAGCCTAGTCCCCATATAGATATAACATCCGATATGAACTTTTTCATATCTGCAGCCGAAAAAATTAATAAAAATCCCACTGCTTATTTTCTATATCCAGTTAGTTGGGCCTGAGAGATAGGGTCTCTAAACGCATGGTATAGGGTGTCGTATAGTCGGTCTAGACCGACTATAATTTTCTTACTTGTTTTTCATTGATGTTTTCAAACAAACAATTATTAACAATGTAAATTCAAAAACTCAAACAATATTTTGCTAATATTGTAAAAATTTAATTTTTCCGTCGGCAAAGCGAATATTTTCTCAAATGATTTTAAAAATTCAATTTCAAGTAGCATGTTTTCTGAAATATTTCAGTTTTGTTTCAACAATTTTTGGAAATGTAGATGATTTCCTACACAAATTTATTTTGTAAACAAAACATTTATTAATTCTTATAAAAAAATATCATAAATCTGTGGCTTGGAACTAAAAGGGCCAATGTCAAAACATTCACTTTTCAGAAAATTGTAATTGAAGGTTTTACAAAAAATTCTTTTAGTTACAACTGAGAAAAATTCCAAATTTCGCTTATCAACTTTGGCTCACACATATAATATGCTTGAATAGAATACGATGGTAAAATTTATTTTCTGAAAAATTCAGAAATTAAAAAAAAAGATGACATTGGCCCTTGTTGCATTAACTAATGACCTTATTTTATGTTTTTTGTGACATTGGCCATCATAACAAGTAAAATAACGAATATAACAGCACTATTTTTCGGTGTTTTATTATGTTGTTACAAAGCTTATTGTAATCAAAAGATAAAAAACTAAACTAAAGCAAAGAAATATTATAATCTGTTTTTAAAAAACTTCAATTATTGTGGTAAATCAAGTTCCGGTTTCTCTTCCATAGCTTCACCTGCCAAGTAATCCACGATGTTGTCATATCCAGTTATCTTTTCAATGAAATGATTGTAGTATGAACGATTAGTATTGCTAATGTATGGCAAAAGTGCCTTTAAGTTATTTAGTTTCTCAGTATTTAAAGGAACTGGTTCGTTATTGATTGGTAGAAGCTTGGGAACATTACTCTGCCGGGTATTCTTTTGATTTCTGGATATATTAAAAATTTTAAACTTGTCCTCAAACGAATGTTTATATAATATATTGGGAGAGTTCGTTGAATACTGCATCCATTTAATTTGCAGCCACGAAAGTGGTTAGTTTGAAGTGTTTTTCTTACAATGCATATAATGAGTATTTAAACATGCTTTAAAGTTTAAAAACTCGGTTTGTTCCAATTCTATTACTTTTATGGGAGGTTTTCTTGGCACCAAACGTATTAAATTTGCCCAATCTCGAGGCAACTCTATATCAGCAGTAGTATGTTTTTTGGTTTTTTCTATTGCTGCGTGTATGCTATCTGCTTCCATATGTGTATGTCCTGCCTCAAGAAATTTGTGGTTAACTGTTAGTTGTTTGCCCGCAGCTTTCAATACACTAACAGTTTGCAGTACCATTGTAGAAAAATAAATATTCCGGTTTTGTCCTCCGCAGGATTCGCTGTACATAGTTAGTGTATGTATATTACAATTTTTTGAAAGATTATGTAAGTAATGGTAGATACAAGAACCGATTTCCTGTCCACCGCGACAAGCCACTGTTTCATTCCATAGGTAGCATAAGGAAGATGATTTCTTTCCTATGGTTTGGTAGATGGTAAGGTTAAACGTCCACAGTTGGCGTTTATAAAAACTTAATCCAGTTCTAAGATAAGGGGTTGGCAAGCATTTTTGTAAGTCGAATGAAATTGTTACATAACCTGGATTATTCTGGCATTCCTCCTTATCTATTCTTTTTGACACATATGTTGACTCAGCCAAATGTAAGTATAGGTTTTTTTCTGCACCGACTGAGATTCGTTCTATCTCGTTCTGACAACATTTCAATTGCATTGCAAACTTGTCGCATTTTGCACATGTATCATTTTTGGGCTTCTGGAACGATAAGTTAAATTCCTCAACAAATATTTTTCTGTATAGCGAGATCTTTTGCGGTTCAATATTTTTGCCCTTGCAATAATCCACGTACATTCGATGCATTTCAGCAATTGGTAGATCGGATGACAAGTACTTCTTCTGTGTGTGGGAGTGCGAGTAGTGACTTTGATAAGCTGGAAAGAGGCTTATGTGTTCTTTTATCAGGAGTTTATCATTTTCTGGCACTTTAAGATGATTTTGGTGTTTTCCTCGTTTATCTTCCGAACATATATTGCTATCGCTTAACCGTTTCTTTTCTACAATTACTCTAGCTTTTTTCAAACTTATACCAAATGAATTTAGAAACATGGTGTGACACACTTCAATTATATCACCATCGGTTTTAGCAAAAAATACATTCTAGTAAAGTTTCGTCTACTCTTCTTCCTATCATTACGTCTCAGTCGTTGAACATTTTTTTTATCTTCTTGTATGGAATTTGAAACAAACTGGTTTTGTCCAGAGCTAGCCAACTTATAAAAACTTGTAAAAAGAAGCTTGCGGTCTTCAGGGGTGAATTTTTCAAAACACTTTTTTTTTGCATGTGCACGCTTCTTTCATTTGTTTAGCAGATATCGTTTTATTTCCCGACATCGTCGTATATTCTCTACCTTGAGTTTTCAACGACTTTCTTATATTTTGGGTCCAATTGGAAGTATTTCGTTTTCGTTTTTTTGTAGCCTCATCATTGTTTTCTTTTTTTTTCTTCATCTGCGTGATTTGTTTGATTGATTTCCAGAATTAGCAACCAATTGTTCTTTGCTATCAACTTCTTCAATAATCTCTTCAATATCCTTAAACTCTTTTTCTTGGTTGTCGTCAGTGTCCGAGCTATAGACTGTCGGCACATATTCATCACCACTTTCTTCAAATGGTTCATAATCGCCTGAATTTGTACTTTCCATGTCTTTAACATCCCTGAATGATGCTGATTCTGAAATATAACGATTCAAGGTTGTATAGTTGTTAAACTTAAATGTAGATTCATATTTGAATTTATCACATACCATTTTCGCCAGTGTCCGACATTTGTAAAATACTTAGTATTGTTGTCTTTATTGAAGAAAAGCAATTGAACAAATTACAAAAATTATTGACAAGTTTTCTTACAGAAAAAATATTTTATTGTAAACTTGATTTTTTTCGGTTTTTGAAGAGAAGTTAAAAATGATAAAGTACTTTTACTCTAATATTCCCCCCTTAAACCAGATATTGGTTCAACATAAGATAAATTCAAAACTGCTAACTTAAATAAGACTCCTTATTTTATTTTAAAACAAGTAAGAAAATTATAGTCGGTCTAGACCGACTATACGATACCCTATACCATGCGTTTAGAGACCCTATCTCTTAGACCCAACTAACTGGATATAGAAAATAAGCATAAACCAAATTTGACTGGGATTTTTATTAATTTTTTTGTCTGCAGATATGAAAAAGTTCATATCGGATGCTATATCTATATGTGGACTAGGCCCAAAAGTGACCCATCCTGGCCATGTTTGGTAAAGTCTCTTGTATTTTGCAAAAATATATACAAACAAAATTTGAGAAGAATCAGTGCAATATTTTTGTTTTTTGATAGATTTAAGTGATGATCGGGAAGCAGCTCTATATGGGGCCTATGACTAAACAGTTGTACCATAGGGATCATTTTCGAACTACTCATTAATGGATGTAATAAACGCATATAAACCCAATTTGACTAAGATCTATATGACAATTTGGATTTTATGGCAATTTATGTCGATTTCATAGGGGTCATTTCTATCGGGGCTGGGTCTGAACATGGACCGATTTTCACCAATTTCAATAGCGTTCCTATGGCCAATAGAAGCTTATATACCAAATTTCATCAAAATATATTCATATTTGCGACCTGCAGTTTGAATACAAGGTTTACATGGACACATAGACGGACGGGCGGACGGACATCGTTAAATCGAATCAGATAGTGATTCTGATTCGATCGGTAAAATAAAAGATGGGTCTACGTCAAATATTTTTGGTAGTTACAAACAGCAGCACAAAGTCATTACACCCAAACCACATAGTGGTATAGGGTATAAATATATAACATAAGTGATTGCGAAAAGGGCCAAAGTTGACATTGGCCTCTAAAGCTTTAACTTTTATAGATAAGTTCATAGTGACATTGGCCAGCATTAAACTTCTTATAGCCGTTCTGAGTTAAATATGAACTTGGCTATTTTAGCATTATGTTAGAGAAGAAGAAAAGAAATCTAATGCAATTATTAACTCAAAACAGCAAAATGTTGACATTGGCTCTTTTAGTTCCAAGCCACAGAAATAACAAAAGCTAAGATTTTTTGCATTAAAAATTGGGTTTCTATGTGTAAAGAAAAACTATACAAAACAATTTATTATACCCTATACCACTATGTGGTTTGGGTATAATGACTTTGTGCTGCTGTTTGTAACAACCAAAAATATTTGAACTACACCCATCTTTAATTATACCGATCGAATCAGAATCACCATCTGATTCGATTTAACGATGTCCGTCCGTCCGTCCGTCCGTCCGTCTGTGTGTCCATGTAAAGCTTGTAATCAAACTGCAGGTCGCAAATATTAATATATTTTGATGAAATTTGGTATTTGATCTTTTATCGGCCATGGGATGAACGCTATTGAAATTGGTGAGAATCGGTCCATATTCAGACCTAGCCCCCATACAAATGACCCCTATGAAATCGACATAAATTGCCATAAGATCCAAATTGTCATATAGATCTTACTCGAATTGGGTTTGTATGCGTTTATTACACCCATTAATGAGTAGTCCAAAAATGATCCCTATTGAACAACTCTTAGTCATAGGCCCCATATGGAGCTGCTTCCCGATCTTCACTTATATCTATCAAAAAACAAAAATATTGCACTGATTCTTCTCAAATTTTGTTTGTATATATTTTTGCAAAATACAAGAGACTTTACCAAACATGGTCAGGATCGGTCCATTTTTGGGCCTAGTCCCCATGTAGATATAGCATCCGATATGAACTTTTTCATATCTGCAGCCGAACAAATTAATAAAAATCCCACTCAAATTTCGTTTATGCTTACTTTCTATATCCAGTTAGTTGGGCCTGAGAGATAGGGTCTCTAAACGCATGGTATAGGGTATCGTATAGTCGGTCTTGACCGACTATAATTTTCTTACTTGTTTAAATTGTGTTAATGTGAAGAACTTTAACTTAAGCTATTATAAAATAAAGAATTTTTCATAATTGTTTTTGCTTAAAACTCAGTTCATTATAATTGTTTATACATATTTTGGTTAAAATATAAAAAAATATTCTAACTTTTTATAAAAAACAATAAATAAATCGGTTTAATTTCATTTGTTCATTTGTGAAGAGAAAAATTATACAAAATAACTTCATATGCATTTTGCTAATATGTAGAAATTCCATAAGAATACAGTAAGTTTTCAATATTTCAATAAATTATTATAGAAATATGTATGTTAAATTTTAGTAAATTTAATTAATTTTGTAGATATTTTGTAGGAAGCTTTTACAATCTAGAAAGTGAAATGACAATAAAAACTTAAATTAGACCAAATATAGAATTTCCGTTATTTATAAGCTTGTTAAAAACCATTTAAGAAAGATTATTTGTAAACTTTGTATATGAGTATTCAGTAAGAAATAACATGGTATTGAAAGAATTATACAACTTCCTTAAATTATTCTCTAATATTGTTTGGAATAATAATCGAAGAAAGTAGTATGTTTGTTTACCTTCTGGATCACGATTCTAGTACATATGTGCGCATCAAGTTCTTTTAGGCTTTTTTTTGGCTGGCAGCAATATTTTTTTTAGCAAAGTCACAAAGCTTTTTATATAGTTTTCACGCAGTTTGAAGTTTTGATGCTGTTTGAAGCACCCACTAACTATTATTATTATTCAGAAACCTAATTGCAGTTTTTCATGCAGTGTGACAGTTTTGATGCAGTTTGAATCACCCACTAACTAGTATAATTATTCATGTTAGGTATTTTTTTAAAAACAAAAGCCTAACTTAAAATTGTTTACTAACACAAACATGTTAACGCACAATTCTTTTTTCGTTCACATAAACGCAAACATACAAAATTCAAAGTGTAAATCGTGTTTACTGCTATGTTAAAATATTAAAAACAATTTTTTTGTTATAAGTAGGTGGCCACTTTTAATTCCGTTATGAAAATTTAACAGTTTTGATTTTCTTTTTTATTTTATCTTTATTATATTTGTCCTCTATATTTTATGATTATATTTATATTGCATCTTTAATTAATTCAAAGTATTTTTTATATTAAATTTTTATTTCACAATACAATTTTATTGTTTTATATCGTGTTTTTATACCCTATACCACTATGTGGTTTGGGTATAATGACTTTGTGCTGCTGTTTGTAACAACCAAAAATATTTGACCTACACCCATATTTAATTATACCGATCGAATCAGAATCACTATCTGATTCGATTTAACGATGTCCGTCCGTCCGTCCGTCCGCCACTCAAATTTGGTTTATGCTTATTTTCTATATCCAATTAGTTGAACCGAAGAGATAGGGTCTCTAAACCATGGTATAGGGCATCGTATAGTCGGGCTAGACCGACTATAATTTTCTTATTTGTTTATATTAAATTTTTATTTCACAATAATGTGAAATCACATAATCATTTAACCATAAACCTAAAGCTTTACTTATTGCTGTGTACTAATACAAGCATATTTTTTATTGATCACATATATACTACACAACAAAATGCAGTTTTCATACAGTACTGTTTTGAATTTAGAGGTGGCTCCTTTTTTATTTCGTTAACTTTTTTGAATCGCCCACTAACTATTTTTATTATTCATGTTCAGAAACCTAAATGCAGTTTTTCACGCAGTTTTACAGGTTTCATACTATTTGAATCACCCACTAACGATTATTATTATTCATGTTTCGAAACCTTTTAAAAAAATTTTTTTGTATCGCCCTCTGTTAAAAGTGTTTTCACCTTATTTAACAAACCAAAAGCTTAACTTAAAATTGTTTACTAAACATTTGAATTTAAAAAAAAAAAAAATTCTAGATAATTCAAATCAATTTTAGTGTTTTAATTTCGCATTTTTTATATTCAATTTTTATTTCACAATATTGTGAAAACACATATGTAATTAAATGTATCCACTTTAATATGTATTCACTAAATTTGTTATTACATCACACCAAATCTTTTTTATTTTTTTTTAAATATTAACGATTTTCAAAAATTTTTTCAAATATTAACGATTTGCAAACAATTTTTCGTATTAAAGTTTTAATATATTTTATTTTTTTCTTAGTTTTTTTTTCTCAATTAAAAAATTTTTTAATTTTATAAAATGATACTTTTTACGTCTGAAATAAACCTATAAATAATTCAATGAAAAAATTTATCGTATATAAATTTTTATTTCAAAATATTTTTGAAATCATATTTACATAATCAAATTTTTTAGTTTTTTTTTTTATTTTCAAGTGTCTCTCAGTTAGTTACTATAGTTCTTTTTTATTTCCAATGTATTTTAGCTTCTCTATTAAGTAAAAATATGTCCGTTAATTTTAAATTTATATACATATTATATATTCTATTGAGGTTTTTTTAGAGCTGACAGCATTTTTTCATTCACAATAAGTTTCATCGTTTATAGAATTATATGGTTTTATTAAACCTATAAAACTTATTATATATAAATTTTTATTTCAAATATTTTTTAAATCATATTTCACATAACCAAATTTTTTAGCTTTTTTTTATTTTCAAGTGTCTTTCAGTTAGTTACTATAGTTCTATTTCATTTCAAATATATTTTAGCTTCTTTATTAAGTAAAAATATATCCGTTAACTTTGAATTCAAATACATTTTATATATTCTTTTGAGGTTTTTTATAGCTGACAGCGTATTTTTCATTCACAAAACCCATTTTTTTAGATTAATTTGAGAAAATATTCGTTTATTCAAGCTTATATGTTTCTTTCTATTGAATTATTCCAATATATTTTTTTTCTTTCTTGTCAAGTTAAATTATAACCAATTTTAGAACCACTTTTCAGGCTTTAATATTTACTAGCGGATTCCATCCCTCGAAATTCGAGCGCAAACTCTAGGAAATTTTATTAATTCATTAAATAACGACCCTAAAAGTATGCTAATAAATTATAGCCATTTCACAAATCAACACAAAAACAAATTCATTTTTATTACAAACACAACAAATTTAATAAACACACACATAACATTATATAATTTTATGTATGTGTTAGTAGCAACTTACTCAAAATAAAAGAAAAAATTTAAAAATCTGTAAATCGGCAAATCGGCTAAAAGAAATACCTTTCAAATAATAAACGTTTGTCACAATCGGGATAAAACGGTAGAACAAAACATCAGTCACAAGAAATAGCCTAGCCTATTAATATTATAGATTTACTAAATTTGATATTATTTTTATTTTATTTGTTATTTTTTTCAAATATTTACGATAAAATCTTTATTTTTTTTTCAAATATTAACGAATTTCAAACAGTTTTTTATATTTGCTTTTCAAATTTTTAATTTAAGTTTTCAGTTTTCAAGTTTTCAATTTTAATTCAAGTTTTAAAATTTGTAGTAGAAAAAAATTTAAACATATAAATTATAAGTTGAAAATACCTAGCGCAAAAAACTATTAACATATAAATTTTGGATTTGTGAATCTGCTAAAAGTCTGAAATATTTATCAACATTTAAACGAAAAAACGTCTTATTGAGCATGAAAACTGAATGAAAAGATATTATTGTGAATGAAAATTGTATGGAAGGTTTGTGAATCTACTAAAAATCTAAAATGTACGATATTGTGAAATATGTGAGAATGCTTAAAAGCACAATTCTTGTACGATAGGGTAAAAAGGTATTGTTTAATATTAAGGTGAAACATAAACAAATTTTTTTACAATATACTTATAAAATTTTTTAGTAATACTTGTGAAAAATCATATAAAATTAAAAAACATATAAACGAATATTTACTAAAACGTTAGTGTAATCCATAGAAAAATTGATTTTGCAAGTTTATTTTGGGTACATTTGATTATGAGAAATATGATTTCAAAAATATTTTGAAATAAAAATTTAAATATGATAAGTATAATAAGCAATATTTTTTTTGCATCGAATTTCTAATAGGTTAAAAAAAATCATATAATTTTATAAACGAAAAAAACTTATACTATTAAAAAACAGTCTTTGCTAAATAAAGTATTCTTTCTTTCAAAAAAAAAAAAAAACTAACTGAAAGATACTTACCTACCCTACATTGAAATGTTCTAAAACAAAATGCAATGTAAGTACATTTAAAATATTTTATACGAATTGCAACAACAAATATATATATATATTGTAGCATGCAACCTAGGTAATGGTAAGTGAAAGGTAAAATTTTTTTGCAAACGTTCGTAGCATCGCCTTTAGGTTCCGGCCTCTATGTCGTCGGCAATTGGGGTGGGATTTTTGAACTACAATGCTTGCGGTTGTCCACTTTTGACTTACCAGAAAAATATTGTAAATAATGCGTGCATTTTTAAAGAAGGGAAAAAAGGAAAGGAAAGAAAAGTGAGGGGAAGAAAATGCACTTAGAGGGGAAAACAGGTATGTATGTTGCTCGCATATGTGTTAATGTTAAACATATTTTTAACCGCCCAACCATGAACATATAATAAAATATCTCTACTACTTTATATGATGCCAAAATTTGCCCATTAGTAGCTACAAATCAAAACAAAAATTGTTTAAAGATCCGTTTTAATTAATATTTGTTTTTATTACAAAAAATTACAATGGTAAACCATACCTAACGTTCTTAACCTAAAATTAAATTTAGCCTATTTATCTAGTAATTAAGAAGTGAGATTGGGGAAATGACACTACGAAACATTAGTTGAAATATTTTCTAATTTTAAATATTGAAATATTTATACAATGTTATTAATTTGGACAAAAAAAAAAATTAAAAAAAAAATAACCTATGACTTCAGGTGCAAAAATCTGAAAAAAAAATAAAGGTATATATATCCAGTTCGGATATTTGGGTAATTTATATAATATATATATATATTTCAACTTGCATTAATTTAATATTCGTGGTAAGGGGTTTTTTTCTTTTTTTTTATATATATATATAATTGTGTTCAATTTCACTTTACTTCCAATTTTTTTTTTACTTTTTTTCTCTTTTTTTAAGGAGCGAGTTTACTTGAATGATTTAAAATATTTAATTTAAAACAAATATAATTCAATACTAAATCGAGCAAAGAAACTAATGAAACAAGATTCAGCTAAGTCGTCTTAAAGAGTTTACTCCCTTAGATATAATTTTTTTTCATTGTTATT
>CAVMKG010000705.1:2500-121829 GCA_963682025.1 Cordilura impudica
AAAATTAAAAATTAAAAATTAAAAATTAAAAATTAAAAATTAAAAATTAAAAATTAAAAATTAAAAATTAAAAATTAAAAATTAAAAATTAAAAATTAAAAATTAAAAATTTAAAAATTACAAATTACAAATTACTAATTACAAATTACAAATTACAAATTAAAAATTAAAAATTAAAAATTAAAAATTAAAAATTAAAAATTAAAAATTAAAAATTAAAAATTGAAAATTAAAAATTAAAAAATTAAAATTAAAAATTAAAAATTAAAAATTAAAAATTAAAAATTAAAAATTAAAAACTAAAATTAAAAATTAAAAAATTAAAAATTAAAAATTAAAAATTAAAAACTAAAAATTACAAATTACAAATTACAAATTAAAATTACAAATTAAAAGTTAAAAATTAAAAATTAAAAATTAAAAATTAAAAATTAAAAATTAAAAATTAAAAATCAAAAATTAAAAATTCTGAAGTAAATTTAATAATTTCAGAAATACATATTATGTTTTCTGAAATACATTTGATGTTTTCTGAAACACATTAGAAAATTGCTGAAATACATTTGCTGTTTTCTGAAATACATTTAAAATTTTCTGAAACACATTTGATGGTTTCTGAGATACATTTGATAATTTCTGAAAAACATTTGATGTTTTCTGAAATACAGTTGATATTTTCTGAAATACATTTGATAATTGCTGAAATACATTTGATAATTTCGGAAATACATTTGATATTTTCTGAAATACAAATGATACTTTCTGAAAATCAATTGATGCTTTCTGAAATACAATTGATGTTTTCTGAAATATAATTGGATAAGGTGTAGTAATTAAAAGTTTTCCTAGTATTTAGATTTTTAAACTCACAGCACACCTAGCGGTTCTGGTTACTAAGAAAGTTATGTCAATAGCAAAGATACACTTGAATATTTAAAATTAACGAAAAAGATTTGTGATTTTGTTAAACAGACAGCGAACTCAGCGGTTCTGCTTACTAAAGAGGATTTATTAAATCGAAAAGACGGAGTTAATTAAACATAATTTTTTTTCTTTTCTTTTTGTAACAATTGATGTTACTTCAAAAATTTATCATCAAATAAGATAATAGTGAACTTTCTATGTAAATTTATAATTTTATATAAAAATCTCAATTGAAGCAAATAATTTTTGGTATAATAAATCCATGTAATTAAAAAAATGCAGGTAACAATAATGCATCTTGTAAACTTAGTGTATACATGTATATGTATATATATTATTGCAATTTATCTTAGTTTTAAGTTTATCAGTAAAATTAGTTATAGTTACTTTATTAGATCATGGATATGGGTTGTTTCTCTGTATATCAATTATGAATAGTAATATTGGAACCACTATCACCATAAATGAGATTCAAAACTTAAATTTGAATGCCAACAACCTTAGCGTTGCACATATAAACGCTCAAAGTATTGCGCCGAGGCCAAATTCGTGTAAGTTGGAGGAAATCAGAGCTATGTTTGAAGATCTACACTTTGATATAATTGGAGTTTCGGAATCATGGTTGAGGGAGGTGATGATGCAGTATCCTTAAGTGGATATCATATATATAGAAGTGATAGATCTGTTAGATCTAGGTGTTAGGTGGCGGTGTCTGCATGTATGTAAGTAGTAGATTAAGATCTAAGTGTGTGGGTAAAATTATGGATGAGGGAATAGCTGAAAGTATTTTTGTTGAAGTTGAAATAGAAGGGGGTGAAAATTGTCTATTGGCAGTAGTATATTTACCTTATGGAATTATTTCTAGCTGTGAGGAGACACTTTCAGAATATTGCGGGCGGTATAATAGAATAGTTCTTATGGGAGATTATAACATAGACTTATTTGAAAATGGTATCGAGATGAAGAACGTATGTGGGAGAATGGGATTGGAGATTGCGCATAATAATCTACCCACACATTCTGCTATTGGCTCTTCAAGATCTTAGTTGATTGACTATTTTCTCGTATCGAATTATAATTTGGTCGAAAGAAATGGCCAGTTTCAGTTTCCTGCATTGAACTCGCATCATGCTCTCATATTATTTATACCCTCCACTCCAGTGTGCAGAGGGTATATATAAGTTTGTCATTCCGTTTGTAATAATTAGAAAAAAAATTTTGGACCCCCTAAAATATATATATTTGTGATCCTTATAACAACCGGAGTTGATATAGCGATGCCCGTCTGTCCGTCTGAGGAAATCACGATGACGGCATCAATCGGGCAGCTAGGGTACTCGTTGACATAAAAAATGGTTCACTAACATCCTGAGAAGTTTGCTATTTAAAATCGTCCAAATCGGTCGATTAGGGCCCGAGATTTGAATGAAGATCTAAAAAAAGTCTTGAAAAAATATAATTTTCTATGTTGTTCTTGTCACGATCACGCCCTCAATAGGACAGCTAGGGTGATCATTTTTAGTGGGAATGATTCACCAAATTCATGGGAAGATTCCTATTTCAAAAATCATTAAAACCGGTGGAGCAGGTCCAGGGAAATCTCTGAAAAAGTAAAAAAAAAATGAAAAACATATTTCTATATTGTTCTTGTTGTTATTCTAAATGTTGCATTGTTGTCATAGCTGGACTTGTTGTTTTTGGGGTCGTTGTGGTAATGATATAATAAAAACAAAACCTTGTACATTCTTTTATCAACTCAGGTAGACAAATATAAAAGTTTCCATTGTTTTGGCATCACAAAAAAAATTTGTTAGATCATTTCTGTCATTGCCACGAGCACAGCCTAACACAGTCGTGACAACTTGACAGCTGTCAAAAAAGTAAACACGAACCGTATGGCTTTGTTTACCTTTTTTTTCTTAGAATTGCTCTAACAAATTTGAGAAAGAGATTAAAAAATAAAATATACAAAATATAATGTGTGCAAGTGAACAGCTACACATGTTTGTAACAAGCATAAAAAACAATAATAATGGAAAAAAAATAGTGAGTATTTGCTATTGATAAACATTTAAAAAACATTAATAATATCGTATTATCTGTTTTGATATAAAAATATGTATAAAAGGTGTATATTAAAACACATAGCTTGTGATTTGTTTTACGTAAGACAATTACATTCAAGACTACTCAAGCCAGGGCCGAAGGAAGAAAGCAAAAATTACTATTGCTGGCACAAAAAAAGGCGGCCAAGAAGGAAGAAGCAAAACAACGATGATGAACAATATGAAGACGCTGGATAATGTAGCCGACATGCTGGATGGTGAAGATTCGAAATTTTTGCAATCGAAAAGAGGCAAAAACAACGAAAAGTAAGCATGCTGCTGGTGATGATGAAAGTAAACATGATATTAAGAATTGTTTCCGTTTTGTGTTTGCCAATGATAAAAAGCTTCACATGACTCTTTTCACAATATGTACGTCGCGTAAATCATTTATTCAACGCCAAAAACAACAATTTCAACTTGGAATGTATAACTTGTTTGTGGGCTTTGAAGATAAAAAATGTTTATGTAGATGCAGAGAAAGAAAATGAATTGAAAGAAAAGAAGTTGGAGGCTCATTGTCAACGTTTGTTGAGTTTATCGAAAAAGGAACGCAAACAACATAAAAAGTTGGCTGTCAACGTTTGTTGAGTTTATCGAAAAAGGAACGCAAACAACATAAAAAGTTGGCTGAGTTAAAATAGGAGTTGGATGAGACAAAAGCCAATTCTAAGGTTTTGAGTGACATTTTGGAGGGTTTTGCTGATGCTTGTAAAAATTTGTTTTAAAACAATTGCATACAATACTACTCAACCCAGGGCCGAAAGGAAGTAATCACAAATTACTATAGCTAAGCTAACCATTGGTCCAGTTGCTGGTGACGAAACTTTTCGCAAGTTGAATTGTGGTATTGTATTATTGTTTTTGATTATGACTTGCATGTAGAGTTCGTGTAATGCTTCTCATCGTAATTTGTCTGGTAATATTCCCATCACATTGGGTACTATACCGTTAGCTTCATATATAAAACATTAATTATCTACTTTTTTATTCCTGTAAGTAGACGGACTTGTACACCTTGGAATGAAGTTAATGGAGGATTTAATTTTGATAAAAGTAAACAATAGAAGCAACAAAATCAATACGAATAGAAAAAATGTAAGCTGGTGCAATTATGTTTTCAATTTAATAAAATATGTGAATTATATTTTCAACAGCTCGAAAGCAAATAAATCTTAGTAGGAGAGAACGACCAACCATTAGCAGAAATGGTAGCGCAACCTACATATTCCACAAAAGCCCATCAAGCCTTAAACAAATTTTAATATATAAGAGAAGGATGAAATAAAAAATGTATTTGTAGATTTCCACCGTTTTTAAGCATGATGTCCCCAAAATGATGACAATGTATGCTCAATTTATGAAAAGTAATATATAGATCGCTTAAAACGCGTAAAAAAGTCGAAAGTAAAGCCAAAACTACAAATGGTTAAAGTTAAACCTCTAACTACAACATTAGTTCCTTTTGATTGCTTTAATTTAATACTAGAATTTGATGTAAATTTTTAACTATCTCTGCATCTATGCAAAAATAAAACGAAACTACGGGCATTTATTTCAAAACTAAAACAAAAGAATGGTTTATTATTTGAAAAACTTTTTTGATACTTTAACATAATGAAATGTATATATTTTTTTGAATTTTTCGATCTAACTACACAACATAGATTAAAATATAAAAAAATTCTTCAACTGACGTAAAGCACATTTATCAGCAGTACATTTGGCAATCCGATATTTTCTACCGAAAAACTTGTACGGTAACACGAACACGTCAGCCATCAGTTAATTTTTCGGGTTTAATGAAAATTAAAAATTTGATCCCATGTACAATTTAAATGTTAAAGCATAAAAAATAACATAAATTTGGCAGTTTCAGGTTCTTATCCAAGTAGTTCCCTTATTTGTAATTTTGGCACCGAATTGCTAAATTGTTCAATTTCAGGACTCATCATATTATAGTAAACCAACAACACAGCATCTAAAGACATATTCGAGTCTAAAAATATCGCACCTGCAACAGACTCGAAAACATCACCTAATTAATGCGTTTGGTATTTCAACGTCTTCATAATATTAACCTCTTCGTTTATACTATAACCATTTTTCGTATGAATACGCACAAAACGATCTATAGCTTCGTTACGACCTGAGACAAGTGTCTAAAATATTTGCGGTTTTCATGCCTTACAGTTAATTACGCAAATACGGTATTGTTAACTAAAGCAGATCTCAAATCGGTTAAGACTCCAGGTGAATGCTGTCTAGGGTCTTCATACAAAAGCCTTATCAAATAATCCAATACAGCATCACCCAGAATTCTAAACACAATCTATTGGGAGTATGAGGCATAAATAATGGCTTGCAACAAGTACGATCTGCCGCGGAATTTATATTTCAAAGCTTGTTCAAATTTCGTATAACCCGGCGCTTCTTCACCATTGGGTGTAGTGTAGCAGTGGAGATTTGGACGAGGTCTAAGAGCCATAAACAGTAACAACAGTCAGGAAAAGTACTACTAGGTTCACTAGCTTCTTTAGCATCATATGCTATATTCCAAATAAGGTTTCAACGCAATCGGCAACAGATTTATCTAAACGAGAAATATAAATTAGTTTTATTTATTTCCAATATATTTTATTTATATTTCGAGTTTTAATGAAATTACCTGGAATACTATATTTTTTCTATAAATTTATTTACTGTAATGTGTTATGTTAAACACACTCACTTTAATTACATTATTATTTTGTCAGCAAATATCAGTTATAATGTAAATCTTATTTAAAACACTTATTTCAATTTATAATACAATTAACTGCAATAACAACGCGTTAATTTGCCCACAGAAATTTCAATTTGTGACAATGAATAAGCAGAAATAAATAATAAAAAAAATATACAACGTGTATAAGGGTGACAGCATATTATATTAATATAGTTGTTTCCTCTGAAAGTGCTTGTAAAAATATTATGAAAATTTCTGTAATTCACAAAGAAAAATGTAGATGGCGCTAGTGTGTGTCTGGACTGGTTGGACGGTGGCCACGAGCCTGCCTGCAAAATTTTAGATCGATTGGGTCACGGGAAAGTGGTTAAAAGCGATCCAAAATTTTTTCGACAAGCAGACACTACGAGTTAATATAAAGGGAGTAAAAATTCACCGACATCTAAACCAAATAATGCTAAAATACCTAGTTGTTAATAAAAAAAAAACAATTGGGCAATTCACAATGGGTAATGTATCGTTGTATCTGTTGTATCGTGTATCACTTTACAATAGTGTAAAATTGTTGTTGGTAATTTTCACTGAAAAATCTGATACACGATCCAACTTCATTTGCTATGTTTAGTAAATGTTGTATATTGTATCATAACATATCAGTTCCAAGTGAATGCCAGTTTTTATGAAAAAGAAAAAACAAATACATAGAATTTTATCAGCATAAATAATTATAAAATAAAATACGGCAAATAATGCAAATAACGCAAATACATCGATAAGTTTATTTATATAAAAATTAATGTTTATATTTTTATTATGTATTTTCTCTTTCAGTACCAACCAAAACAAACATTTTTTTTTTTCATTATAAATTAAAAAGCAAGAGGAACGTAACTAAAACTCCAGGGTATATCTCACGACCAAAAAGCAAACACTGACAAGTGTTTTCTCTTATACAAAATAGCAGAAGCGACGAAGCGATCTTTCCTCGTTGGATCGCAAATTACAAAAGAAAGCGTTTTACAATATGAAAATAAAACTGAGTGTTTACAACAAATGATTGTATTGTGTATTTCAATACAACATACAATATACAACACCTGTTGTGAATTGCCCAAATGTAAATTTAGCAAAAAAAATTTATGTATTAATTTATTTAAAGAGAAAAACACAAAAATAACGTTTGATGTTGTATTTTTTGTGTGTAATATCTATATATACATACATACACATATTAAATAATACAAATAATATACATATATTATATATATGTACGTATGTATATTCATAGTAACTGCATGTTAGAAATAAATCGGTATATTATATTATTTACATACAATTCTGCAATATTTTGTTGTGGGGAAAATACATTTCTTTTGCATTAACAGAGTGTCACTTCATTTTGCTCAGCGTGACTATGCCACAGTAGATGGCGCCACAATTATTGTTCTAATTAGCTTTGCAATAGTTATTTCTATTTTAACATGAATATCAATATTTTCAAATAGATATTATACATAACAATGTTAAGAGTATACACGGGCTGGTCTTTTATTTCATACGTTTTTTCATTATTCTGTTACAAATATGAACATAAGTTTGGCATATTAACTTTTTGTTGTCTTAACAAAATAGAATTGCCGAGTTATCACTGAGTTTTTTGCTTTCGAAACAGTTCTACATAGTTATATAGAACTATTATTCTGCTTTACCTACAAAATATCTGATTGCGATTACATCTAATTTTTAAAAATTGTTTATAATTAATAAAGCATTATTATTCACATAAATACAAAATTGCACTTTTTAAATTTTCCATTCAAATTTAAGAAAATATCAATTCTTATAAAAACTGAAATTAAAATTTCCAATTATAAATTAGAAAATATTAATTGCATTTCAGAATATCATATCAAAACGTCGGAAATAATAATTTTAAATTTAGAAGACATCAATTGCATCTTAATATATATATTTTATTCGTTAAACACAAATTGAAATTCCAAAAAAAAAAAACACCAAATATGTTTACATTTAAAAATGTTTACATTTTAAAAAAAATATTGCCATTCAGGAGATATTAATAACTTTTCAGTACCGCGATTCAGTAACTTCTTTTAACGATAGTCGAATCGTAAAAAAAAAGAAAATTGCAAAATTATCAGTAAAATTTTTAAACGATATTCGCTATTGTTAAAGTCAGCTGTTGTTGTTATCTAAACGACAATCATTTTTGTGTTGTTTATTCAATCGATAAAAACTTAAATTTTTAGGTTGAAATGTCGTCATACATAAATAAAAATCAGAAAATAGTGAAAATATTTTGCTTTTATTAAAAAACTTTTTTATATAAATAAAAAAATTATATAGCATATTCAATTCATTATTTCATTTTCAAATAAATAAGCAGAAATATTAGTAAAAAAAAAATAAAGATATTAAACATAAACATAAAATCATCCTGTCAAACACGAAGTAATTTGTTTTTTTCTATTCTTTGTTTACAATTTAAATAAATAGAAAAACAGATTTGTCGACAGTCGTTAAGATGTATGTACTTAGTGAATCACTTAATCCTTAGTGCAAACAACAATAGCTGTCGATATATTTTGCGATTGTCAGATCGTTGAATTTGAAATTTGCAGAATCGCACTACAGAAAATATTAATTTAAATTCAATGAATTTAAGAAAACCTCAAATGATATTAAAGAACATAAAAATTGTTACATATGTAAACGTAATTTGATGAAAATGTTATTTTTTATATATAAATTTTCACAATTTTTTTTGGATGAAAATTTGAAGTTTTTCAGAAAATAAAGATAACATTAAATTAAATTATTTAAAATGTTTGGGACTTTTGGTTTTTTGCGTTTGGCATCCCTAATTTGATTATTTATTATTATAAATTTATTATCTATGTTTTCAAAATATGGCAATATTTTAAAAAAAAAGTTGAGAGAGCTTTTTTTCTTTATGGTTATTATTTTGTTACTCCATCCGACCTATATGGCCACAATGAAGAAATATTTGGCCAGTTAAAAGAAACTATACAGCCATCTCCAATTAGCACGATTTAATGCATATAGCCACTCTACACAACCATTACCTTTGCAATTGAGGTTATGGCGAGCTATTTAATTAGCAAAAACTAAATTAAACGAGAAGTTATGTCATATAACCGGAAACGCATGCATATAGGTATATAACCAAAATGCATGCCGATCAGCAACCACGATGACCAAACAGCAAACACCGAAATAAATCCGAAATAATAGATAAGACGAAAACCAACCCAAAGAATTTTCTTAAATAATTTGGTATTAAGGTTAACAAATTGTTTACTTTTTCCAATATTTTGTTTACATTTATTATCAATACTCAAACCGAGGTGGAGGGGTATTAAAGATTCGGCACTCAAAAATAAGTGATAAGAGTAATATTGAACTGTTAACTGCAGCACCGAAAAGAGGAAGAGAGACTTTACAGAATTCTATTTTACAAAACTCTCTTCTTGAAAATTTATCGAAAACACCGCGGTTGTCGACCAATGATTCACCCTTTAAATTGCTTAATCTGGTTGACAGAAGATTTGAAAAAATAATAGATGAAATGAAAACACTGATTCAGGAAAGTGAAGCTTGTATGTTAAAAGAATTCGATAAACGATTTGATTTACTGAAAATAGACATTTTAAATATAACTCAACGCGTAACTAAGTTAGAAACTGTTGCGGATGATATTGTAAGCTTAAAAGATGAAGTCTCTAAACTGAAAATGCAAATAAAGCGGCAAGAAAATTCTTTGATAGCGTCCGATCTTCGAATTAATGGTATACCGTATCGTAGAGATGAAGATTTGTATGGGGTATTTTCAACTATATGCAACACTCTAAATGTTAACACACCAGCCGTTAAATCAATTTACCGCCTGCAAAATAATAACAATAAACATAAAGATAATTCACCGAATGCTGTCATAATGGTCAAATTATTTTCTCCGTATGATAAAAATTTTATTCTTAAATCCACCGCAAATTTTCGAAAACGTAATAAAACGCCTTTGTTGTTAAGACATATAGGAGAAAACTGTGATCTTCCATTTTACATAAATGAATATTTGACCACATCGAACTTCAAAATTCTTCAGTCTGCAGTGGGCCTTAAAAAAGCCAAACGATTAAAATCTGTTTTTACGATGCGCGGTTTAATTTACATAAAATTTAATACGGATGAAGATCCAGTGCGTATTGATAGTATGGATGACCTGCTCAATTTTTTTCCTGATGCACACCAACCTGATGCGAACCAATCTCGTAACAACTACTAATAGCTTTTTAAATATGTCAACAATAACTTCACTTCACTCACGTCTAAGCTGTTTTTTAATACATATTCTTACTATTTTTCCCAAATATTATTCCTTCTTTGAACATAAGTCATTATATTGTTATGTAATTTTCTTATTTAAATTTAAATTTGATAAATTTTGTTTTGCTTGCGTTGCTTATATTAATATCTTTTTTAATCATGACATCTCATATGGATAGTGTAGCTCTCAGTTCCAAAGATGTTACTTCTGATATGATACGAATACTGTGTAAACAAAAATCAGGTATTAAATTGTGTCATATTAATGCTCAGAGTTTAAGGTCCAAGATTGATGAGTTTCGTTACATTTTTGAACGCTCTGGTGTAGACGTTGTATGCGTGTCTGAGACGTGGTTCAATGAGTCTGTTGTTGATGGTATAATTGATTTAAAAGATTACAAAATTTTTCGTTGTGATAGAGAAACTCCTGGTGGTGGTGTGGCTATTTATGTCAGGAAATCTATTATTTGTAAACTGTGCTGTATTTCAAAACCAGTTGATGTTTCTGCTAATAATTCATGTAACAAAATTGAATATGTATTCATCGAGATATTAGCTGGTGGTCGGAAATTACTCGTTGGATCTGTATACAGGCCGAATAAAAGAGACGATACAGTTTTTTTCTGGAAAAAATGAAAACGCTAGCTTTGGAATATGATGATGTAATAATATGTGGAGATTTTAACTCTAATTTGATAGTTGAAAGCCATCTTAACAATGACATGAAATCAATTGGTTTAATCCCAACAAATTGTACAGTGCCAACACATTTCACTTCCACCTCTAGTACATTATTGGATTTATTCTTTGTCAGTGATATGAAAAAAGTTCTTTTATATGACCAGTTATCAGTACCTTGTTTCTCTAAACATGATTTGATATTCCTAACCTTTAATTTTCAGTTGCAGTATGTATGTGATGAAACTACTTTCTATGATTTTAAGAATATGAATTATGTTCTGATGTCCTTTGAGCTATCCAATATTGATTGGAACTCTATATATTATATGCCTTTGGTTGAAGATCAACTGAATTTCGTAGAATACAACTTGTCAAATGTTTTTAATGCATCTGTTCCAGTCAAAACAGTTAAACACAATGCTAGGAAAAAACCATGGTTCAATGCAGGAATCAAATCAGCGATCGCTCGTAGAGATTTGAAGTATAAATGTTGGAAAACTTTCAAAACTACAGAATTCCAAACTGAGTACTGCAATACTAGAAAAGAAGTTAATAGGATGATCAAAAGTGCAAAATCTGAATATTATTCTCGTTGTTTTTCATCAGCTATTGGATCAAAAAACACTTGGAAAACTATACGCGAAATTGGTGTTGGTAAATCACCATTTGTGAGTGCTGCTGCAATAGACGTAGATGAAATCAATGAGTCGTTTACAACTCTCCCTAATGTTCCATCGAATATGAGTTATTATGAACAACGGCCTACTATTCCTGGTAATAGTTTCTCCTTTAATTGCGTAATTGAATCGGATGTTATATCGAGTTGCCTTGCTATAAAGTCAAATGCTGTTGGGTTTGACAACATCCATCCGAAATTTTTGAAGATTATAATCCCGCTAATTATACCTTATATCACATATATTTTTAATAATATCATCACGAAGAATGTTTATCCCAAGAACTGGAAATATGCTAAAATTATACCCACCCCAAAATCAAACAATGAATATCGCCCAATTGCTATATTGCATTACTTATCTAAAGTGTTTGAACGATTACTCCATCAACAAATTGTTAAGTACGTTAATGATAAAGGGTTGTTTTCAAAAAGACAATCTGGATTTCGACGCAGTCACAGCTGCATAACTGCCCTTATTGATGTTTCGGAAGAAATCCGTAGCAAACTTGATGATGGAAATATCTCATTCCTTGTTCTTCTAGACCATTCCAAGGCATTTGACACTGTGGACCATGAAGTTCTCTGCTTAAAGCTGCTCAAAATGTATAATTTCTCAACTTTATCAACACGTTTAATTTCATCGTACTTATCAGGCCGAAGTCAATCTGTTTGTGTAAATAATAAAATATCTCGCTCGTTACCTGTTTTGAAAGGCGTGCCACAAGGGTCAATACTTGGGCCAGTACTTTTTACACTCTATATAAATGATTTGGAACAAAAACTACAATACTGTAATGTACACATGTACGCTGATGATGTACAACTTTATATAAGTGGTGACTCAACTAATATAAATAACTGTGTTGAGAAACTAAATTCCGATCTAAAACATGTTCATAAATGGGCAAATTCGAATGGATTATGTATAAATCCCAAGAAGTCTAAGTGTTTGGTAATTGCCAAGAAAAATTTAAAGTTGTCCGTTGAACCATTAATAATGCTTGATAACAATAAAATTGAAATTGTATTTACGGCCAAAAATCTTGGTATCACTTTTAATTGTACACTTACATGGTCTGACCACATAAATGCTGCTGCAGGAAAAACATTTGCAAAGTTACGATCTCTTTGGAATACTCAATTTTTTACACCACCTAATATTAGAATTCTACTTGCAAAATCTTATTTAATACCTACCTTACTATATGGTTGCGAAATATTTGCTAGTTGTGACTCAAGGAGTCTGACAAAACTTATATCTACTTACAACGCTATACTGAGATATGTTTTTAATTTGAGGAAATATGACCACATCTCTCAGTACTCTAAAAAGCTCTATGGAGTTACAATTACTAATCTCTTGAAAATAAGAACTTTGATCCTCTTACACAAAATCGTATACACTCATGAACCACCATACCTCTTCGAAAGAATCCAATTTACACGTTCTAGTAGATCTAATGACATTATACATACAAGACATCGAAGTTTAATATCTGACTGGCAATTCTATGTTAATTCAGTCCGTCTTTGGAACACACTACCTTCGACCATTAAATTTATAAGCAACGCTCTGCATTTTAAAAGAGCACTCTTTCTGTACTACTCATAAAATACTTTTAATTTTGATTTTTGATATTATTATATTATTTTTCTATGCTATTGTAATCTTATTAATTATATTATATAAAAAGGTTTTTAATTGAATTATTTAATGTTCAATGTTCAATGTAAAATTTTATTCTCATTTTTTGATTCTCCTATGTTGATATCCATATCTTCTATTACTCAATGTTTTTCTTTAATAATCTATTGTATTATTCTTTAATTTTACTTTAAGCAATGTAAAATTTCCATAATGCTTTTTTTACTTGTTACTAATCCTGTACTTTAATTATAAGATTTATGTCTTGTTGTATAGGATACTATAATAAATAAAATAAAAATAAAAATAAAATAACACTCTTACTTGTTATCGGTTAATATCAAAACTGATATAATGACTGAGGTAAAACTTCTAAGAGATTTTAATGCATTTAATTTTGAAGCATGCGAAGCTGATGTTAATTCCATTGAATTAAGTGAGATATATAATAATTTTGATGTTAACAGACAAGTTTATTTTCTGGAAAGGATGCTCTTAAATTTATATGAGATGGACATTGCGTACAGGGCATATTTGGAGAGTAGAACTAGTGAAAGGTGGAGAATATATTGTAAATACAGGAACAGGGCAAAATCAATAATCAGAAAGAGGATGATATATTATTTTCGGAACCTGTTTTTAAATGGTTCTCAGAAGCAAATGTGGGGACAAATAAGGCAATTAGGAATTGGTGGTAATGAAAATTGATTGATGGGTAGTATTGATGTTGAGAGGTATAACGACCATTTTAGCTATTATCTATAATTCTCAGGTTTTTGTTGAAGATTTGAATCGTTTTTCTTTTCAGATTATAAATGAAGTTGACATATGGGATGCGATGAGTACAATAAAATCAGGGGCTGTAGGCCCAGATGGTTTGCCACTTGAATTTGTAAAAATTATTTTTCCGTTAGTATCAAGACTCCTGGTATATGTGTACAATAATATCATAATTTCAGCAAAATATCCGGACTGTTGGAAAGTTGCAAGAGTAGTACCGGTACCGAAGATAAAAAATCCTCAAATTCCTACTGATTTTAGGCCAATTAGTATTTTGCCAGTTTGTTCAAAAATTATATAAATATTAATCAATGACCAAATCGTGGGTAGCTTAAATTATAAACATTGCATATCTGAATTTCAATCAGGGTTTAGGAAGCACCACAGTACGATGACACTTATGACAAACTTAATCGACGAAATCAGAACAAAGGTAGATAGTAAATATGTCTCCGTTCTTGTCAGTTTAGATCTAAGTAGAGCTTTTGAGTCAGTCTGTCATGAGGTTTTGTTACATAAGTTATTTACTCAATTCTCTTTTTCTAAAAATGCTTGTGCATTAATGGCATCATTCGTATTCGGCCGAAAGCAGTTTGTTCAGTATGGAGGATGTGTGTCGACAATGAGAGGAGTGGTTAGAGGTGTCCCACAGGTGTCAATATTAGGTCCATTGCTTTTTAGTGCGTACGTTAATGATATTTTTAACTGTATACCTGGAACTTTTAGCCATTTATGTGCTGATGATCTTCAAATACTGTTTTTATGTCAGAAGGACAATGTTTATGGCCTTATGACTAGTATTCGGAAAAATTTAATGGGAGTTGAAAAATGGGAGTTGAAAGTGTTAATATTCCGCGAATTACTTTTAACAATATTGAAATTGACTATGTTAACTACATTCGAACTCTTGGTATTTGTGTCGATAACAAACTAAGTTTTGAACGTCATATTAACTTTGTTTTGTCCCGATCGACAATGGGGTTACGCAAACTTTACAATATAAACTGTTCTTTGCCACTACATGTTAGGAAGATAGTGGCCCATGCTACCCTAATGCCTATTCTGCTATATGGACTAGAAGTATGTTCAGGAATGTCGTGTACTAATCAAGATCGATTGAGAAGATACTTTAACAGGATCATACGGTATGTATATAGACTTCATGCAAGGGAACATGTCTCTGCTCATGTGATTAATTTTTTAGGTTGCTCATTTGAAGATTATGTGAATGTCAGGCTTATGACATTATTTTATAAAGTTTTTAAATGTGGATCACCAAACTACATCATAACGGGATTTCAATTTGGAATTTCGTCTAGGTCGCAATCCTTAATATGTCCACGCTTCAATTCTTTAATAATGCAGCGCTCTTTTAGGGTAAGAGTTTGTCGAATATGGAACTGTATTTTACCGTATGGAGACAGACACTGTGCGTATTCAGTTACACAATTCAGAAACAACCTCGTCTCTTTACTTTTAAATAGTTTTTAAATATTTATGCGTTCATATATGTTTATGTGGGGATAGTGCTGATATATTATTTCATGTATCTATTTTTGTAATTTTTCTATTTCTCTTTGAGAAAAATTCATATCCATGGGGGTTAAGTGAGTAGTTAAGTTTTTTTTTAGAAATACATATAAGAAATTATGTGTCATGAAATTACTATGTAATCAATTTGGCCTTATTTGGCTTACAGATTATGAATAAAGATGAAATTAAATTAAATTAAAATACACCAATACACTTACACGCACCGAATTTCCCTTACGCTGTTTTTGTGATTGTATTGTGAAATTGGATTATACCTGTCTCCCCCCCCTGAGCGCATAGATGTTTTCATATCAAAAAACAGCTGACACGTTTGGTTACGGTTACGTGCGGCTAATTAGGCCTTTATCTTTAAGCGCTATTATAGAAGCTGTCACCCTGAACTTCTTTAAGTTGTGCAAAACGTAGGAAAAAATTACTATTAAAACTAAAAGAAAATTAAAAATATAATATAATATCAATTAAAAAATCAACTGAAATTAAAAAACAAAAATTGTGATTCATGAAACATTAATGGCGTTTCAGGATAAGAAAACATTAATTTAAATTCAAAGATATCAAATGAAATTTAGAAAGCATTACTTGATGTTTAAACAAAAGAACAAATTTTGATAAAAGAAGTACAACTAATTGATGAGAATGTTATTTATATATTATTTTTCACAATTGCTTCGAGTGAAAATTTAAAGTTTTTCCGGAAATAAAAATGACAAATTATATTACTTAAAATTATCGGAACATTTGTTGTTTTTTCGTTTGGCATCCCTAAATTGATATGATATGTAGTCTTCAAAATTTAACTTCATGTAATGTACCCATGAAATGAAAGGAATACGCATTGTTTTTTCGCTTTAACATAAACGTATTTAAGCCCAAACACTAATTCATAGGTAGTAGTGTTTGGAGTCAATAAATGTAAATATATTTTTTTAACATAATACAATGCAAAATTACTCTGCCACTGACGATTTGCTTCTTTCAGAAGTTGGCATCACTGGGATTTACTATGTTAGGCGCAATTCACATGACGTTGTTTTTCTTAATTCTCTTTTGAAGCTGCTGCCGAAAACCTATTGCATTCATACGATGTGGTATATGTAGCGTATTTTATGAATGTAAACACAATGAAGTGTCCGTAACAACAAATCGATACAACAAACAAACCTACATATACATGCACACGTACATTTGGCTAGCGACAAATAAATAGAACGAAAAGTATCAAGTGGATACTTGGGGTAGGTCAAACGGTTGTTGACTCAGTGTGTTTATTTGACTGAGCGGGTTAATGTACAAAGCAATGAAATCGGATAGAGTTGGTTGATCGATATGTAGAACAACTAGATTTGATTTCATATGCTAACTGTATAGAATACACATTCCAATGTATTGTATCGGTATACACTTTAACCAGTACAATTCCACTCGTTTATTTGGAATTGTACTCATGAATGAAATATGACGTAAATATTAATAATGAGAAACCACCCTAATTTCTATGATCGCCTGTTACAAATGTACACAGTTAATACATGATTAATAGTATAGAGAAACTATTTGTTATTTTAGAGAGTAGACACTATTATAGAGTGACTTTTAGAAAAGCACTCAATAACTCCATTGTATTCTAATATATAAGGGGAGTTCTAATCGACAGTCTGGAAGAAGAAGTTCTGTCAAGAACTAGTCTTGCCCAGACATATCCTTAGACTAATAAAATAAAAATAAATAAAGGACTTTTATTTTAAAACAATGTTATCCTCATGAAAAATCCACTACATGACGATCTTACTGGACCCTTAATAAAAGTCCACTTCATGGCGATCCTGCAAACAAATTGAGAATATACTGCCGAATCGAAGAAAAATTACACCATATCAACTGAAGAAATCCTGCCGAAGAAAACCTGCAGAAGAAATACTGCCGAATTGATCCTGCATAATTAAGAAAAAGTCAAGCCTGTATTGGTTAGTTAAGTATATAAAAAAAAAGAAAGAAATATCCGACAGACATCGCATTGGCGAAGTTGGAAATATTTCTAAAAGTTAAAAAAAAAAGAAAAAGAAAATTGTGAATTATAGTGAAAATAAATTTGAAGAACATGTTAAATTAAAATTCTAGAAAATATAATATATTTTGAAATGCTAAATGTTTAATGAAATGTTAAAATAAAAATTCAGAAAAAAAAATACTATATTATGAAATGTTAAATGAAAAGTGTTGAAATTAAATTCTGGAGAAAACAATATATTCTGAAATGTTAAATGTTTAATGAGATGTCAAAATTAAGTTCTGAAAAAAGAAAAAGAAATGTATTATGAAAATTGAATTGATTGTTGTAAATTGTGGAAATTGTGAAAGTGGTTTTGAAAATTTTTTTTTATGCGTATGAGTAGATTTGTATGTCTGCGTGAATAGTTCATTTTACGTAATACACCACAGACAATGCGATAAAAGTTATTGATTTTATTGTGATAAATGGAAGAAACTTGGGAAGACCTGGTATAGGGCATGCGAATTGCGGAAATAAATTGGCAAAGACAACTACAAGAATCAAAAGAAGAAGCAACAAAGCCGGACATATGGAAGCTGGGTCCAAAGCCAATACAAATTAAGAAGAAAGTTATAATAGAAGAGCCAAAATACGAAATATACCCAATACCGAAAATACGAAAGTCAAGAGGAAACTTTGTCAACCGCAAGAAGAAGGAGTTAACAATTATCAACTCAGAACTGTCATACACCAAAGATCCGGAAACGATAATAAAGTTACAACAACGCATAGCTAAGGCAAAGCTAGAAATAAAGGAATTTAGAAAAACAAAGAAAATAAATAAGAAAAAATGGGGAGTAACCAAACAAAAATAAGTGAAGTGATTACAGGAACGGCACAAGCCCCAACAGCAGTAAGCATCAGCGTCGAAATCGTTATATTTGTCTGTGTGGTGGTTACAATAGGCGTTGATAATTCTAGGGGATTCTTAATTTTGTAAAGGGGGCTATGTGGGGAAATGAGGGAATTTTTTTTAATATTTCTTTTTTTTTTTGCAACTTACATTTCAACCGTTTGATGAAAAGGAGAGATCTGATTTTTCGTATTCAGGTAGGTATATAAGTTTATTTATCACTTTACTTATACTCTATAGATAAATCCAGTTGTTGATATATGCTAGTATGAATGTTGAAGGATGTAGAGTTGTTGTATGATTGTTGTATGAGTGATGAATGATTGTTAAACAGGATCCACTTGGATATGTATGTTGAAGGATGAATAGTTGTTGTAAAATCCACTTGGATGATGAATGGTGGAAATGGTTATGTGAATGATACAGGATGAATGATTGTTAAAAAATCCACTTGGATGGTGAATGTTGAAAATGGTTGGATGAATGGTTGAAAAAGTAGAGTTGTATGACCGATGTATACTTCACGTGACGCAGATCAAGAAAAGTGAGTTTTCGCATTGCCGGAAACTTCGTTAAAAAAAAAGAAAACTAGAAAAGAAGCCAAGAAAAAACAACTATTAAACACGGTTGGGTGTACTTGCATTATTTGTGACAGTTATACACATTTAAAAACCAGGGGGGGATGGTTATATGCTAAACATCCTGGGCCCCTTGGTCTGTAAGACCAATATTTACAGTTTAAAGGGTTTTGGCCAACTGCGTTAAAGCCCGTAGAGCTCCACGCAGAATACGCCGAGGGCTATAGGGTGTGTTAGGGTTCGCCCGAGTGGTGGCTGGTGATTGGTGGGTGTTGGTTCGAGAGGACCTTTGTCGCTGAGAAGATCCTCGTTGCCGTGAGGGTCGTCGTTGTCGAGTTTGTCCACGTCTTGAGGTGATGATTGTTGTTGAGATGGCGTGCGTTGGTGTGCGTCGAAAGGCGTCTAAGTTGAAGTTGTCGGTCAATCGTTTGGGACACATTTTGGCGGTGACCCGAATGTAGTAGCGTATGGTGCGCCCACCCACATCTTTGACAAACGTCAGCCGACGAGCAGTCTGCGCTGCGATGCAACCGAGCCAAACAGTTGTCGCAGTACCCGTGCTGGCGTACAACTCGCCTACGCCCTTCGACACTCATGGACAAGAGAGTGAAAACGTTTACAAATCAAACACTGGTGGATATTTGGGTTCCTTGGTGCCCTGCGGAGTAAAATAAACATTAGTAAGAGATGCAAATAGTTTATGAGAGAGTGAAGATGGTTAGTGTAGGTGATCAATGGTATTGGGGAATTCGGCTAAAGAGTTAAGGGTGTAAGTGTTAAGTGCGTGGGGCAGGAACGTTTGTTTCAATGGGGAGAATACAAAGTTTGACGATGGCTCGAGTGATGGTACCCGAGTGAGTTTTAATGTCAGCTACGCGGACAAGGCTATCGTGACCATCGCAAATTTTAATAATTCGACCTAATCTCCATTCATGGGGGGGGGAGAAGATCGTCTTTTACGACAACGAGCTGGCCGACCTTCACATTTTCCTCATGATGTTGCCATTTGTATCTGCGCTGGAGTTCTTTTAGATATTCATCTTTCCACCGTTGAGCAAATTGGTGATGGAGGAATTTTAATCTTTCCCAACGGTCTCTTAGAGATTTGGAATCCGTGGGAACTTCGGGGGGTGCTACAAGAGGAGCCCCAATTAGGAAATGCCCGGGACTGAGAGCTAACAGTTCGGTAGGATCGTCCGTTATTGGCGAAAGGGGTCGAGAATTTAATACGGACTCGATTCGGCTCAGAAGGGTTGTGAACTCTTCGAACGTGAACTTCTGATTCTGAGCCACTTTCCTAAAGTGTGTCTTAAAGGATTTCACTCCGGCCTCCCATATTCCGCCCATATGAGGCGCATTAGGGGTATAAAGGACCACTGAAAACCATGAGATACATATTTTTCGGCTACATCCTTCGAGGCTGTTTTGAGAAACTCCTCGAACTCATGGGAAAGAGCATGATCAGCACCGACGAAATTTGTTCCATTATCGGACATCAATTTTCGAGGTAGTCCACGGCGGGCAACAAATCTGGTGAACGCAGCTTGAAAAGATCCTGAAGTTAAATCAGAGCATAGCTCGAGATGTAGAGCTTTAGTGCTGAAGCAAACGAACAAACATACGTAGCTTTTGTGGTACGGAGCATTTCTGAGAATTGACGTTTTTGTTGAAAATGGACCTGCAAAGTCTAATCCAGTGATGGAAAATGGGAGAGAATATGTGCTTCGATCTAGGGGAAGGGCAGCCATCATTTGAGATTGCATCTTTTGTTTATAGATAACGCAAATTTTACAATTTCGGATGCATTTTTAATGGCGGATTTGAGTCTTGAAATGTAATACTCATTACGAACGGCTCTTACCATTAAATTATGCTCGGCATGCATAAGGAGACTATGCATAAATAAAACGAACAGTTCGCAAAACTTTGATTTCACCGGGATTATGATAGGGTGTCGCTCATTGTAAGAGAAAGCAGAGTTAGAGATTATTCAAAAAAGGGTTTAGGGGGTACATAAAACTCCTTTTTGATACCGTCTTCGAATCTTGGAGAGATGCATATTCTTTGGGATAGTATCTCTTTTGTGTGAGGGATATTAAACGATTTTTTGCATTGAGAAATTCATTGTGCATGATAGAATGTGATTTAAACCCGATTTCGGGATTTGTAGTTTTCGAGATTTTAGAGATAAATCGTAAACTATACGCGATGACTCGAATGGCTCTGTCCCATTTTGAGAAGCGGTCTAAGATATCACCTTCTTCTATTAATGTGTGGAAAACTTAAATTTTCTTTGCCTCGGGGGCATTTTCGTAAGCGACCATGGACTTTGGCCATTCTTCGGGGGTCATAGGTCAATGGTTCATATCCGGTTCGAAGGACCACTGTGGGGAAATGAAGGAATTTTTTTTTAAATTTCTTTTTTTTTCAACTTACATTTCAACCGTTTGATGAAAAGGAGAGATCTGATTTTTCGTATTCAGGTAGGTATATAAGTTTATTTACCACTTTACTTAAACTCTATAGATAAATCCAGTTGTTAATATATGCTAGTATGAATGTTGAAGGATGTAGAGTTGTTGTATGATTGTTGTATGAGTGATGAATGATTGTTAAACAGGATCCACTTGGATATGTATGTTGAAGGATGAATAGTTGTTGTAAAATCCACTTGGATGATGAATGGTGGAAATGGTTATGTGAATGATACAGAAGGAATGATTGTTAAAAAATCCACTTGGATGGTGAATGTTGAAAATGGTTGGATGAATGGTTGAAAAAGTAGAGTTGTATGACCGATGTATACTTCACGTGACGCAGATCAAAAAACAAGTGAGTTTTCGCATTGCCGGAAACTTCGTTAAAAAAAAAGAAAACTGGAAAAGAAGCCAAGAAAAAACAACTATTAAACACGGTTGGGTGTACTTGCATTATTTGTGACAATTATACACATTGAAAAACCAGGGGGGGATGGTTATATGCTAAACCGGCGTAATAATGAGATATTTACGCAAATATGTAAGAAAACAAATACGTAGACAGAACATTAGAGCTGGATTACAGCAATAAAGATTTCAAAATCATATACACAAATCAAATAATTATATAAAAAGAAAAAGAAATCGTAATAAACGAAAGAAATTGTAAATGAAGAATATATTGAATTAAAGTAATAATATTGTTCAAACTCACAAATTATTTCTTTTGAATATACATGTACACATTCATACATAAAATGCAGAACGACAGCATTTAATTGCTGCATTTAAACTCTATGTACAAGCATATACATACATGCAAATAATTTGTTTACGTCATTGGTTAAGTCATTGCCCATTGTTAAAAATAAACAAATAATATAAATCAGCAACAATTTAGTAGTTAAGAACCAATTGTTAAAAATAAACAAATAATGTAAATCAGCAATAATTTAGTATTTAAGCACCAACTAAATCAATAATAAAAAGAGAATTATCATAACCGTTGTCGTGTTAATTTCTTCTTTTCACCGGCTAACCAAGTTTCAAGTGCTTGCGTTAACTTTTACATTATCTTGGTGCATCACCTTGATAATAATCAAATAACAAGTTAATCAGGCAAAACAGCCTGTTATTAACAAATAAACAATTTTACATTATCCTGGTATATTACCTGGATAATAAACAATAACAAAAAACAAGTTAATCAGGCAAAACAACCTGTCAATAACATTTTTGGTGACCCCGACGTGATCGACGTTTTGAGTTTCCCCCCACCAGTGGTAAGGAACTCTTAATACCCTAAATCACCGTTGCACACGCAGTCTATTCATCAGGCACTATACTAACATCGCTGTCCTAAGATTCTGCAACTTGTCGCAAAATTGGCACTAGCAGACCTCATCAGAATTAACATTCTCCACAAACATAAGACAGCAGCTATCTAATCGTCACACCAGTCATCCTAAAAATGGCAAGTGATCAAAAAGACTCGAATATGGCTTTGTTTGTTCAACTCATAGCGTCTCAAAGAACCAGGGGTGAGCTCATTGAAAGCCTAATTCGCAACGTCAAAAAGGACTCAGCTTCCAAAAAGACAGTCCAGTACTATGAGGAACGACTCAGGAGATTAGATATGGCATGGTCTGATTTCGAAACCACCGACAGCAAAGTACGGTGTCTCGAAAACACTCCTACAGACCACAAATACTTCACCGAGAAGTATTACGAAAAAATATCGGACTTACTTTTAAATACCGAGATAATTTTGAAGCAGCCATGATGGTAACCCCGAATGGGCCGCCAGTGGAAACAAATCAACACCATGCTGCCAATAAGCCCACTGCTCCTAGCAGGATAATATTGAACAACAGCGACACAACAGCCCCCCTCTCCTCGATCAATTCTATAATGAGAAGACAAAATGTGATGATAGAATCACTGAAACGATTGCTCATCATGGATCCAACAGCAACAAATATGACTCTGAAGGCAAAACTGTGGGAACAAATCCAAAATTTGCATTTCTCAATTTAAGAAAATAATCCTGATCCACTTAGAGAAGGATATGACATGGATTCGTACATCTGGAAAAATTAATCATCGAAAACTTTAAGATGCCATCAAATATTGCTCCAGAAGGAAGAACCCAATATGAGCAAAACAGAGTGCTACCACAATTCAATGGGAATTATGTCACATGGAGAACTTTCTTTTATCTATTTTCTCAACTCGTCGACAAGCAGCAGATTCCCACGGTACAAAAAATGTGGTACCTCAAATCTAATGTTGGAGGAGAAGCGGGGAACCTGATAAGTCACCTTTCCGCTACAGCTGACAATTATGAAACAGCATGGAAAATGTTACAAGAGCACTACAATAATAAGCGAGTTCTTGTCACAACATTAATTCAACAACTGCTTGATCAACCATCAGGCGGGTCATCAGCAGCAACCATCAAACAGCTGCATGATGTCACACAGGAATGCTTACATGCATTACAAAATATTGGCGTCGACACAACCTCTTGGGACCCGATTTTGCTACATTTATTAGTTAAAAAATTGGATCGTGGAATACATGTTCTTTACGAGCGATCAATAACAAATCCAAAAGAACTTCCTAAGATCACACATTTTTTGGCATTCCTGGAAACTCACTTTCAATCAATGGAAGCTATGGGTCAGAAGGAAAAATCATCTTCAAAGGCATGTGCTTCTGCTACTTCATTCAACCAAAATAAAGAGACATGCAAACTTTGCAAAAAGGACATTCATCCACTATTTCGGTGTCAAGGGTTTCAACAACTAACACCACACGATCGACTGAAATTCATACAAAAACATAAATTATGCGTCAATTGTTTAAAATCAGGCCATTCCACAAAAATTTGCACATCCAGGTCATGTAGAAAATGCAATAAGAAACACAATTCGATGCTACACTTTGAATCAACAAAATTTTTATCAAGGCAAGAATCATCTAACGAAAACAAAACATCATCGGCTGCCACAGCACTATTTACAAGAGATAAGCCAGACACCACCTCTTTGAGCACTTGTTTACCAGAAGAATCAGAAAGCACTTCATTAGCTGCTGCCAATAAGCAATCATCAAATTAATATGTTCTACTTAGCACAGCATTGGTAAGGGTTAAGAGCGAACATGCGGAAGTTGAGTGCCGAGCTTTGCTAGACTCAGGATCTCAAGTAAATTTCGTCACTGAGCGCCTAGTAAAACGTCTTGGCATATCAATGCAGCCATCATCAGTAAACATCAGCGGAATTGGCGCAACAAACACCAGAATTCAACATCGGATAAATGTGGCATTACAATCTCGAATTAATGGTTTTTCAACTACACTCGAAGCACTTGTATTGCCTCGCATCCTTGCGCCGCAACCATCACAATTCATCAACACAGATGACTGGTCACTACCCAAAAATCTAGTACTAGCTGATCCAACCTTTAACCGTCCCGACAAAATCGACATACTATTGGGGGCCGAACACTATCATCAACTGCTATCGATTGGACAAATTAAGTTATCTGAACAATTACCACTACTTCAAAACACAGTATTCGGGTGGGTTGTTTCAGGTAAAATTTAAAAAGAACACCGCTCAAAGGTAGCATGTGGAGTATGCACCGCCGATGAAAGTCTCGAGCTCTCCATAGCTCGCCTATGGGAGTTAGATGAAATTAAAACCAATGACAAACCGCTCTCCATGTTAGAAAGAAAATGTGAAGAACACTTCACGCAAAATACCTTCAAAAACCACGAAAATCGATTCGTAGTAAAGATACCATTTCATCAAAGCCCTGATGCTGTAGGCGATTCACATGGAATTGCTCTTAACAGATTTCTTTCGCTTGAGCGTCGACTGCAGAAAACTCCTGAAATAAGAAGTGAATACATAAAGTTTATGGATAAATATGAGGCACTGGGGCACATGACGAAGATATCATCAGATGCAATCCTATCACCTAACTATTTCATTCCACATCACTGCGTGTTAAGGCCTGAGAGTTCCACCACAAAACTGCAGGTAGTGTTCGATGCATCTGCCAAAACAACGTCAGGACATTCACTAAACGACCTCATGTACACAGGTCCGACAGTGCAAAGCGAACTATTCTCTATACTGCTAAGATTTCGATTTCCAAGATTTGTGTTCACCACTGATGTAGAAAAAATGTATAGACAAGTCCTAATTTCCCCCGAAGATCGCAAATTTCAACTCATCATTTGGAGAAAAGATGCCAAAAAACCCATAACGTATTACCAGCTCAACACAGTTACATATGGGACAAGAGCTGCACCCTATTTAGCAACAAGGTGTCTACATCAGCTGGCGAAAGAGAACACTGTTCGTTACCCGCAGGCCTCGAAATTTCTTCAAGAGAATTTCTATGTGGACGATGGCCTGGGTGGCGCAGACAGCTTAGTAGCTACAATACAATTACAAGAACAGCTAACCCTGATCATGAAAGAAAGTGGTTCAAACTTACGAAAATGGTGTGCAAATCATCCACAACTGCTCAGAAATATTCCACAAGGAGATCTAGAAGTAAATTTAGATTTTGAAAACACAAAAGCTGACTCAATTAAAACATTAGGACTCACATGGCTGCCGAAGGATGATAAACTCTGCGTTAAGGTTAACGTCGAAGCGGTCAAAAGGATTACGAAACGCAGCGTCACGTCAGATCTTGCCAGACTTTTCGACCCATTAGGAATCCTTTCTCCAATTGTGGTAGCAGCCAAAATTCTCATTCAGAGTTTGTGGGAACTAAAATTGGACTGGGATCAATCTTTGCCCGAAGAGCTGCACACAAAATGGCTCACATTCCGCTCAGACCTGAACGCATTGAAAACGCTGCAAATTTCAGGGTACATTTTTAAAGGAGAAGTCCCAGAAGCCACTCAATTACACATCTTTACTGATGCATCGGAGAAAGCATATGGAGCAGCAGCATATATTCGATCAGTATGTAAAAACGGCACAATCGTAACACGATTGTTATGTGCCAAATCTCGAGTAGCACCACTCAAAAAACAAACAATACCAGGACTGGAGCTGTGTGCAGCAGTCCTCGGAGCGCAGTTAGCAGCCAAAATCACAGCTGGTCTTCAATTTACAAGTCCAATATGGTTTTGGACTGATTCAGAAGTAGTATTATCATGGATACACTCATCCTCAGCATTATTTAATACCTTTGTGGCAAATCGAATATCAGTCATCCAAGAAACGACACGAGCTGAACAATGGCGTCACGTCAGCTCAAAATATAATCCAGCAGACATTTTATCTCGGGGAATGTCACCAAGGGCATTGAAGGAATGTACCTTATGGTTCTGTGGACCACTATTCCTACATGGCAAAGAAACAGGTTGGCCCCCAAGATTCAATCCAAGTTCTTCTATCAACAACAATATAGAAAGAAAATGAAAGGCACCCGAATCACTTGTCGCAACAGTAGCTGAGCCTGATTTTATATATAAAATCAAACACAAGAATTCTTTGCATCGCCTACAGCGAATTGTAGGATACGTTTTGCGCTTCATAAACCATACCAGGCGTAAAAGAGAGCATCGAGAGGCTCAAATGTCTTTAGCGATGACGGAATTGGATTTATCACTAGTTCCAATCATCAAACAAATGCAAACGTCAGAATTTAAAGATGAAATTCAGCAGCTGAAGAGATACAATGAATTACGAGGAGCATGCAGTTTAAGCAATCTTTCACCATTTTTGGACAAAGATGGCCTAATTCGTGTTGGCGGTCGACTAGACGCTTCATCATTGGCATATGACTCAAAACATCAGTTGCTCATCCCGTACAATGATCCCATTTCAAAAATAATATTTGAAATGACTCACAAAAGCAATAAACATTGTGGTGCACAAACGTTACTTGGAATTGTGCGACAACGGTATTGGCCAATAAAAGGAAAAATTATGGCTCGAGCCACAATTCATCGTTGCACAGTATGCAGCAGAGCCAAACCAGTGCTATTCAACCAAGTAATGGGAAATTTGCCTTCTACACGAGTGACACCAGCAAGACCACTCATAAACTCTGGAGTCGACTACTGTGGTCCAATAACAGTACACTACAAACTGCGTGGAAAAAGGCCGCACAAGGCTTACATTGCAGTATTTTGTTGCTTTGCTACAAAGGCGGTGCATTTGGAGCTTGTGAGTGATCTCACCACCGACGCATTTATTGGTGCTCTTAAAAGATTCATTGGCCGGCGTAGGCACTGCCAAAATTTATATTGTGATAATGCGACAAACTTTGTCAGAGCTAAAAATCAATTGCCTGAACTATCAACGGTAATTTACTCGTCCGACGCTCAAACAGCAATCACAAATGCATGCAACAAAAAGGGTATACAATTTAAAGTCATACCCCCAAGAGCGCCACACTTTGGGGGCCTATGGGAAGCCGCAGTTAAATCCGCCAAGCATATTCTTGTCAGAAGCTTAGGAAATGCATCTTTGACATACGAGGAACTAGAAACACTGGTAATTGAAATTGAGGCAATACTGAACTCCCGACCAATTTCATCCATGTCAAATGATCCTAACGACATAGCTGCCCTCACTCCAGGACATTTTCTAATCGGAGAACCATTGACAGCCCAAATTGATGCACAGGCTAAACCCATAACCTCTAGCTTGGCAACCAGACGGAAGTTAGTTTCTCATCTGAAACATGAATTTTGGAACAGGTGCTCGAGGGACTACCTCAACGAACTACAATACCGGAATAAATGGCAAGAGCGGTCGAAAAACCTTAAAGAAGGTGATATTGTTATCGTCAAGGAGGATAACGTTCCAGTCATGAAATGGCCTTTAGGACGAATAATAAAAACCTATAAGGGAATCGACGAAACAGTTAGAGTTGCAGATATTAAAACGGCTTCAGGCGTATTTAAGCGAGCAATTCGATATCTGGCACCACTTCCTAGAGTTAAAGACGACGATGAAGAATGGCAGCAAAAACCAAATCAACAGGCTACAACATTAAGCGACAATTGCAAACTGCAGCCCTCTGAATCACCATCACCATCTGATGAAATTCCAAAAAATAAAAAACGACGGCTATTAACTCTTCCCAGCATGCCCATCTTACTAATAGCATTGCTCGCTCTTCCATTCATTTTCGCAGGAAAGGTGGAAATAACAGAACTCAAATCAAACATGGGTTTACACTTCGAAGGAATTGGCAACACGCGAATATCACGATCTGAATGGAATATTATAAGCTACTATGAATTAACACCATATTGGCGAGAAATGGCTCACTAATGGAACTATAGCTCTGCAACATTTATGCAAACTCATGAATCAAAAGGCAACTTGCTTAAACACACTGCAAACTATTGAATTCGGCTTAGCTGACTTGAAAGATGAAAATATTCTCCTGAACGGCAAGAGAACTAAACGTGGCGCAGTAAACTTTGTCGGCAACATCGCTAACTCACTTTTCGGTGTCTTAGATTCAAACTATGCAGATCAAATGTCGAACACCATCAACTCAATCAAAGAAGACGAAGGAAAGCTTAAACGGTTCTTAAGAAATCAAACATCAATTATTGATGCAACTCTGAACTTATTCAAACAAGATGAGAACAGAATCAAAGAAAAGTTCGACAATCTGGATGCTCAATTAAAGGAAATTGTATCAAGGCTACACATGGATGAAAGAGAAAACCATCAAACAAAGCTGTTTCAAATCTTCATATCACTATCAGTCCAACTTTCAATGATATCAGCCCGATTACATCGAATTCAAACAATAATAATTGCAGCATTATCCGATTCGCACCACGGAAAAATCAGCCCACTGCTATTAGCGCCATCACAACTTCAATCAGAATTAGTGCAAGTTAAAAATCACCTTTCAACATCTCAACAATTGCCAGTCAGCGAGGACAACCTTCTACAACTCTACACAATAATGAATGTGAAGGGCGGAATAACAAACGATCATGTTATCTTTCACATAACCATTCCGTTATGTGATCCAGAGACCTTCAAACTCTTCAAACCACATCCAATTCCAAGTCAAATGAACAACATGATAGTTGCAATCCAACCATGCGGTGATCTTATTGCTATCAATGCACATAGGGATCAATATTTTGTACTAACCGAAAAACAGTGGACATCATGTATAACAATAAAAGAAGACGAGTTCATATATCCAAACATACAAATCAAATTCAACTCAGATGCAAACAGATGTCTATGCGAAATTGCACTTCTCAACAATGACAGTCACGCCAATTGTTACATTGCTCCAACTATGGATAACACTTCATTCACACAAATGGAACACATTAACCACTGGCTGTACTCAATGCAGACCCCCACCCGAATAAATGCCGTGTGTGGACAAGAACATTCTCAATTTACGTTGAAGGGTTCTGGTCTACTCAAAATAAGTCCAGATTGCATGCTCAAGCACAAGTCATTTGTTATCCAAGGTCATAAAACATATTCATCTTCGTCCCAATCATCATACACAGCCATTGCAAACATAAGCAACATCATGTATCCAATTGAAAGGCAATCATTTGGTGAAAATTTCAACATCAAACACTATTCTGATCAACTTCAAAATATATCTGATATTCAGCGTAAACTACACCAACAAGTATTGAATGAATTGCCATTACAAATAAAGCACATCAATTACCATCATACAACGATTGCCTATGCTGCCCTGAGTTTAGCAATTGGGACCATGATTCTAATTATATATAAACGCACACAATGTCGAAAGATAAAAATAAATCATCAACCTCCATGTCCAGCAGTTCGCCAGCACATGACACCGGCGGATTTTGTAGTGACTGTGACGTAGATTGACCTAGAAGCCAGAGAAGTGGATTACAAACTTTACAGTTATGAACACATACTCACTTTTTATCTACACTCATTATTGTTCAACTATTCAACTTTTTTTGTAAATGTCGCTCGTCCAGCAACCACTAATATCAAACTAAATAAACGGAATGATTCAAAAATAAATTTGCCTCAGAAAATGTCAATTCGGCTTTTATAAACAATCAATATGCAAGAGAAAAAGAATACATTCATATTTTTAAGAAAACACAATAAAATTCATAAACAAACTGTAGCAACTAACATCTATCATGTCAACACATTTTTCTTTTTGTGAGCGTAGCTCACGCCGGGGTGTATGTTCAAACTCACAAATTATTTCTTTTGAATATACATGTACACTAGACCGTATCGAAAAAAAAAAGTTCACCGTACACCAGCGAATATAAAATATTGTTCCAAGGACATTTGAAAAAAAAATTTATTTTTTTTTTGCCGAACGTAGGGGTCGCCTTTTTAGTTTTTTCGTTATATCTTCCATATTTACAGTCCGATCTTAAAGTTTGATATAGCGATTTTTTTTTATCTCAGGGAGGCCAATAATTTTGCTCTTAGGTCTATTGACCTCAAGTGTACCGTTCTAGTACCTACCCCCCAAATCTCATTTACTACCACCCAAATGTGACACCCTAATATTAGAAATTTATAGCTCGCGAAAAATTATAAAACTTTTGCTCAGAAAGTATTTCGATAATTACAGCACAAATAGTTAAAAAATGCTTTTATAAATTCATTGTTGCAGACCGTAGGGGTCACCTTTTTAAATTTGTCATAGCTTCAGTATTTACATTCAGATATTAAAGTATGATATAACGATGGGTTTGTCTGTGGCAGACCATTTTTTTTAATTCAAAAGTCTTTGACCTCAAGTAACCTTTACATCATACCTCAAATTATACAACAAGAAATAAGCAACAAAAAGCAAAGTAAAATAATAGAAATTTTGATCGATCATATCTCGACGTGATTCCAGTTGGCTATATTTTTGACGGCTGTCGCGTTTAGATAAAATGTGGCCCATGCGTTGCTCGTCGGTGCCCGCCATGGCAGATTCATGTACTACGTGAACAAAACGCTCGGTATTTTGAGAATGAGATGGATAAGCTGTGAAAATAAATAGGTTTAGCAAAGAAAACTATCAAATGAAGATATTTTTCTTGCGCTTACCCGGTAATTCGATTACATCTTGCAAACATTGTAATGCTTCCAGATGCTCTTGGGTATAGAATTGCAAGCATGGCGGCTCTGTCAATTCGAATTTATTCCAATTGATCATATGGATGTATGAGTCACTTTCGAAGTTTATAAAATTAACAACTTGTGAACCGAACATTTGACAAATGCATCCAGTTGCATCATTACGGGCTAATAAAATTTTAGTATAGCCATCTGAACGCACTATCGCATCTTCGTCTGTTATCATCGATAACAAAACATTCTCAGGGTGGAAAAAGTACAAGTTATTTTGGATAACAGGGCGGAGGGTCTGTTGAACGTCTTCCGGCAACTGACGAATCCATGCTATGTATTGGAATATGTTTCGACTTCCGTAAATTGCCAGTGGTTTGCTTTTCACAAGGAACCAGAAAGGCGCATATACTTTTACAACGAACTCGGCTAGGTTTTTCAATATCATGGAGGGTTGAGAGCACGTCACATAATAGCGGAGGATTCGAGAGGCTGTCGTTAGCCAGCGTCCTGTGCTAATAGCAGCGGGCTTCTCGTGGGCTAATCTCTCTTCGCATTTTCCGGTATGAACGGCTAAAACCATACGGTACAAATAAAGCTGGTCGCCTCGAACATTCCAACCGTCTATATTTGCAGGAATTTCTCCCAATGGAATGGGTTCGAATTAAAAAAAATTGGTCTGCCACAGACAAACCCATCGATATATCATACTTTAATATCTGAATGTAAATACTGAAGCTATGACAAATTTAAAAAGGTGACCCCTACGGTCTGCAACAACGAATTTATAAAAGCATTTTTTAAATAGTTGTGCTGTAATTATCGAAATACTTTCTGAGCAAAAGTTTTATGATTTTTCGCGAGCTATAAATTTCAAACATTAGGGTGTCACATTTGGGTGGTAGGAAATGAGATTTGGGGGGTAGGTACTAGAACGGTACACTTGAGGTCAATGGACATAAGAGCAAAATTATTGGCTTCCCTGAGACAAAAAATCGCTATATCAAACTTTAAGATCGGACTGTAAATGTGGAAGATATAACGAAAAAACTAAAAAGGCGACCCCTACGTTCGGCAAAATAAATAAAAAATTTTTTTTTCAAATGTCCTTGGAACAATACTTTATATTCGCTGGTGTACGGTGAACTTTTTTTTTTTGTGCCTGTAAGGTGATACGGTCTAATGTACACATTCATACATAAAATACAGAACGAAAGCATTTAATTGCTGCATTTAAATTCTATGTACAAGCATATACATACATGCAAATAATTTGTTTACGTCATTGGTTAAGTCATTGCCCATTGTTAAAAATAAACAAATAATATAAATCAGCATCAATTTAGTAGTTAAGAACCAATTGTTAAAAATAAACAAATAATGTAAATCAGCAAAAATTTAGTATTTAAGTACCAACTAAATCAATAATAAAAAGAGAATTATCATAACCATTGTCGTGTTAATTTCTTCTTTTCACCGGCTAACCAAGTTTCAAGTGCTTGCGTTAACTTTTACATTATCTTGGTGCATCACCTTGATAATAATCAAATAACAAGTTAATCAGGCAAAACAGCCTGTTATTAACAAATAAACAATTTTACATTATCCTGGTATATTACCTGGATAATAAACAATAACAAAAAACAAGTTAATCAGGCAAAACAGCCTGTCATTAACAAATATAATGTAAAATGAAAATTCTTTTAAATAATATCAATTATATTGTAGTGATAAAAAGTTTATATAAGAAAAAAATATATATCAATGAAAAATAACTGCTAAGAAGTTATGAAAATTAAATTTTTACAAAATAAAGCATATGTACTAAATTGAAAATATATAGATAGATTCATTTAATAAAAAAATTAATGATTGTTATTTCACATGGATTCAATATTGAGATCATTGGAGTCCATAATAATTAATGCGAGAAAATCCTTAGGACGTCCATACTCATCGGAAACTATTTCAGCGAAAAGATTAGATATACAAGGGTTAGAGAGAGATTTAGAAAAAGTATTAGTAAAACAAACAGCACAGAAGAACAGACAATAAATATTTCAGGAAAGTTTAGAAAGTTGCGTGACGAAGCATTAAATTTATTGACACAACATTTAAAGAATAAAATTGCCTTGGGCAAACGACAAGTTGCTACAATGGAAGCAATGGATTTGAATGAGATAGCCACTATAAGCAAACTTATTGATGTTTTCACAGGAAAAAGAAACGAACTTAGTAATTTCATTGCAAATGTAGAATTGGTAAAAGAAACCATACCAGCAGCAAAACAAAATGCATTTTTCAATTTTATATTCAGGTCACGTTTAGATTCTAAAGTTCAAAACATGGTAAGACAGGAGACTGTTCCAACAACCATAACGGACTTGATTACAGCACTTAAGAAAGCGTACAAACCGACGGGAAATTCGAATAATGTTTTGAATAAAGTTTCTCGATTAACACAAAAAGGTGAATCAGTTAGGGAATTCGCAAACAAGATACAAGAATTAATTTCAGAGCTTAATGAGATCCAAATATTTGAGGTCGGAGAGACAGATAGAGCTTCTATAGTGAGGACAAATAATATAATGGCATTTAACACTTTCAAGAACGGTCTAAGAGATCAACAGATCTTATCAACCTTGAATGCCGGTAGAGCTACGAATTTCGTTGACGCGCTGAACATTGCGGAAGAGTCAGAAATTGGTTCGATGCAAAGACAAGTGCTGTATGCTAACAACAATCATGCTGGAAATAGACAGCAACGACCAAAATGCAATAACTGTGGTTCGATACATGGCGACAGATGTCCAGCCAATAGTATGAAATGTAACAAGTGTGGTAAAATGAATCATTTTTCGAAGGTATGTCGTTCGAGAAGCCAAAACTTCAACAGAGGTAGAAACAGCAATTGGAATGTAAATAGGAATAACAATAATAATAATTACCGCAATAATGGCAATAATGGTAATATCAATCGCAACAGAGGTAATAACAATTACCATAACAATAGAAATAATAACAATGGAAATAACAATGGACAACATAATAATAGAAGTTTCAACATTAATAGAGCAGAGACTCAGGGAAACTTCCAAACGCCGGAGATTACGCAGAGAGAATCTCCAAGGGGCATGAATTAGAAATAGAAAAAATATTTACAATCTCATCGAATCTCAGAAATTACATCAAGCTAAATATATTGAATACGGATCATACATTGACATTTTTAATAGACACGGGAGCAGACGTCTCTTAGTGCAAACATAGTTTTTTTTACCGTTATGACGTAGATTCGAATGATGACTGTTGTTTAACAGGGATATCAAGGGAACAAGTTAGATCTATTGGTTCCACAATGATGAAAATGAACATAAATGGGACAATTATAGAACATAAAGTGCAATTGGTAGAAGACGATTTTCCTATAAATACTGACGGAATCCTAGGTAAAGATTTTCTATCCAAATTTAGATGTAGCATAGACTACGATAGATATGTATTGACATTTATTGCAAATAATGAGAATATAGTCATTCCCGTAAATGAAGATATAGTTGAAATAAATCATATAAGAATACCGCCAAGAAGCGAGATTACAGTAATTTTTGACATAGACATAAATGAAGATAAAGTGATATTAAACAGAGAAATCACTGAAGGTGTATATTTGGCGAACACAATAATACCAAGAGATGGTAACAAACATGTAAAGATTCTAAATGTAACTAATGATACGAGGATCGTCAGAAATCTCAGAGTGGGGACAGTGCCACTAGAGGATTATGAAATTATGAAAATTGGCGAAAACGCAGTCAAAGTTGAAAACACGTATTCGAAAGATAGATTTGAGAAACTATTGAGAAGTTTGAATGTAAACAACACTGACAAGGAAAGTCAAATTAAGCTGGAAAACATTATAGAAAAATATCAACATGCATTCCATTTGGAAGGCGAAAAGTTGACCTCCAACAATTTCTACAGGCAAACAATTAACTTACACGATAATAAACCAGTTTATATAAAAAATTATCGTTTACCTCATGCACAAACTGAAGAAATAAATTCCAAAGTAAGAAATTTATTAGATGATGGTATAATAGAACCGTCTATAAGCCCTTATAATGCTCCTTTATTATTAGTTCCGAAAGGGGAACATACTGATTTGAAAAAATGGAGACTAGTAGTAGATTACAGAAAATTAAATGACAAAGTTGTCAATGACAAATTTCCACTCACAAGACTAGATGATATCTTAGACAAACTAGGTAGAGCAAAATATTTTTCTACGTTGGATATGACAAGTTCATTCCATCAAATAGAACTAGATAGGAAATCACGTCCTTATACTGCTTTTTCAACGACGAATGGTCATTATCAGTATACGAGACTGCCATTTGGTTTGAAAATATCATCAAATAGTTTTCAACGAATGTTGACAATAGCTTTATCAGGCTTAGATTCTGAAGCATTTCTCTACGTTGATTATATAATTATTTTCGGATGCAGCTTGAAGCATCACAACGCAAACCTAGTAAAAGTTCTAGATAGATTGACCAGATATAATTTAAAATTAAATGCTGGTAAATGCTGTTTTCTGAAACCTGAAGTTGTATATCTTGGTCACTTAATAACTTCAGAGGGTATAAAACTAGATCCTGGTAAATTTAATGCGATACACAAATATCCAATACCTAAAAATGCCGATGACGTGAGAAGATTCGTTGCATTTTGTAACTATTACAGAAGATTTATTGCAAACTTTGCGGACATAGCAAGTTGCTTAAATGAATTGTTAAAAAAGGGTGTAAAATTCGAATGGACGGAAAAACGTCAATCTGCTTTTGAAACATTAAAATAGAAACTGATAAGTCCACCGGTCCTACAATATCCAAATTTCGGTAAACCTTTTATTTTGACAACCGATGCATCTGATTTTGCACTCGGAGCAGTTTTGTCACAAGGTGAAATTGGTAATGATATGCCAATATCATACGCAAGCCGATCTTTAAATAAGCATGAGAAAAACAAACCAGTAATAGAAAAAGAATTACTTGGTATACATTGGGGCATACAATTTTTCAGACCCTATTTGTATGGTAGGAAATTCATAGTAGTGACTGACCGCAGACCATTAGTTGCTTTGTTTTCACATAAGAACCCAAGCTCAAAATTGACAAGAATACGTTTGGAATTGTCAGATTATGATATAGTATATAAGAAGGAAATAAATAATACTAATGCAGACGCACTTTCCAGAATAAATCTGGACTCTGACATACTAAAAACAATGATACCTCCAGGGATCGATGGATCCGTAAGAAAAGCATTGGTGATTACAAGAGGCATGAAAAATAAGGAAACAAATAAAAGAACAGGTGATAAAGCTAAAAATGAGGAGGAAATAAATGTGACAGCCGACACGGAGTCTGACCGACTCGTGATATGGGACTGTACATCGATAAATGACATAAAGCGCGCAAAGAGGATAAAGTTTAAATTAGACACAAGGTGCACAACACAGATAAAGATTGAAGACAATAACAGTCTCAATGAAATGGCCATAAGATGTAGCGACAATCCATACTATTTAGATAATATATTGGAGAGACTACCATCGGTATTGGATAAGTTGAATTACAAAGGTTACGCTCTCGAGCAGGGTGATGACATATTCGACATGGTGACACACGAAAGATTCAAAGAAATCGTAAACAGAAACAAAAGAACTGACGTCAGAATATTGCTATACAGAAATCCTCAATACATAACAGATGAAGATAGAAGAAAACAAATAATAGAAGCTTATCACAACACACCATCCGGAGGACATTTTGGAGTTAGGAAGACACTACTCCGTTTAAAACAAAGATACATATGGAAAAATATGTATAAAATGGTAAAACAATTTGTAAGAACGTGTGATCTTTGCCAGAGAAATAAGCAAGTCAGACACACAAAAGAACCGTTCGAAAAGACTGACACACCACGTCAAAGTTTCGAAACCATAGTGTGATTGACACAGTAGGTCCATTGAGACCATCGAACAATTTTAGATATATTCTCACAATGCAGTGTGAGTTAACGAAGTACGTTATAGCATGTCCAATAGAAACTAAGGAAGCGAAATCTGTAGCGAAGGCACTTGTTGAAAATGTTATCTTGAAACATGGATTATTTAAGACATTGAAATCGGACAAAGGAACTGAATTCACAAATCAACTGATGAAGGAGATATGTGAAATGCTGAAAGTGGAACAAAGATTTTCAACCCCTTATCATCATGAAACACTTGGAACTGTTGAGAGAAATCACAGAGTTTTAAATGAATATTTTCTATCCTTTGTTGATGATGATGATTGGAACTCATGGATACCATATTATGCATTCGCATATAACACCAATCCACACGTTGACAACGATTACTCACTTTTCGAACTGATTTTCGGCAAATTAGCTAACTTGCCTGGTGACGAGATACAGAACAAATATATAATATACAATTTTGATAATTATGCCAATGAACTTAGAGCTAGATTAAAATATTCATTGGAAAATGCAAGAAAAATTATAGAAAAGGTAAAGACAAAAAGAACAGAAGATTCTTTAAATAACAATAATAGCATAGATTTAGAAATAGGTGACCTAGTACTAGTAAAAGTAGGGAACAGGAGAAAGGGCGAAACACCTTATGAGGGTCCCTATGAAATATAAAAAATTTGAATGTAGATTTAAAAATTAAAGACAAAATAAAAACTGTACACAAAAATTTACTAAAGAAATATAATTTAAGATCATGAATATACATTGTAAACAATAAGAAAAAACAAAAATATACACAATTAGAATGCTAAGAATCAACTATAAGAACATAAACATTAAAAAACATAAAAGCAAATTGTAAGCAATAAAAACAGAATATTTTGTAATAAGAATATGTAAACATAAGCAAGTTATTTTAGAAAAATATAAATATTTTTAGCTGAACAAAATATACTTAAAATGTAATAAAACACAACAAAAATAGAAATTAAAAATCAAATTAAAAAATATTTTATTGTTAAATCATAAAAATCCCATAATTATGTAAACAAGATTATAAGATTTTTCTTTAGGATGAGGATGTCGTATATGTAGCGTATTTTATGAATGTAAACACAATGAAGTGTCCGTAACAACAAATCGATACAACAAACAAACCTACATATACATGCACACGTACATTTGGCTAGCGACAAATAAATAGAACGAAAAGTATCAAGTGGATACTTGGGGTAGGTCAAACGGTTGTTGACAAATGACTCAGTGTGTTTGTTGACTGAGCGGATTAATGTATAAAGCAATGAAATCGGATAGAGTTGGTTGATCGATATGTAGAACAACTAGATTTGATTTCATATGCTAACTGTATAGAATACACATTCGAATGTATTGTATCGGTATGCACTTTAACCAGTACAATTCCACTCGTTTATTTGGAATTGTACTCATGTATGAAATATGACGTAAATATTAATAATGAGAAACCACCCTAATTTCTATGATCGCCTGTTACAAATGTACACAATTAATACGTGATTAAAAGTATAGAGAAACTATTTGTTATTTTAGAGAGTTCAGTCGATAGACCGCTCTCATTGTGTTAAGACCGAATACGCATAAATCAAACTCAGTGCACGCAATTACTATAATACAAACGTGTTATCTCAAAATATATATATCTCTTGTAAAAAAAAAAAAAAAAAAAAAAACAAAACAAAACAATTAAATTGATTTTAAAAAAATTAATAAAACAAATAATTATATCCAATAATGGATAAATTATCGGAACCGCCAGATCGTGGTGGTCAGCCACTCATTACGTTTGATAAAACAAAGAAACCGACGATAATTTCTACAGGAGAAAAATTTTTAATTATGCAAAGATTGAACGACAAGGAGGATTGTACGGACACACTTGCCAATGTCTCACCCTTTTTAATAAAAAAAGTAGTAGACAGTGTCGCAGAAGGAGAAGTACTACAATGTAAAAAGCTAATTAATGGAACTATTCTTATTCAAACTAAATCTTTCGTCCAAGCTAGTAAATTAATTCAGCTCACTTCTTTATCTCCTGAAATCAAAGTTGATATTAAAGAACATCAAACTCTAAATTTTGCAAAGGGAGTAATATATTCAAATGATCTTCGCGGAATAAACGAGTCCGAAATTTTATATGAACTGAGAAAACAAAACGTTACGCCAGTAAATAAAATATTAAAAAATGTTAACGGTAATTTAATCGAAACAGGGCTCATCGTAATAACCTTTGCTGCAACTAATATTCCCTCTGACTTAGCTATTGGATACGAAAAAGTTAAAATACGTCCGTATATTCCACTTCCATTAAAGTGTAAAAATTGTCTACAGTATGGACATGTATCCAAATTTTGTAATAATGATAAACTATGTGTCAACTGCTCAAACGGTTTCCATACTAATGAAGAATTAAAAGAAAATTGTGAACTTCCATCCTCTTGTATTAATTGCAAAAACGCCAAAATTGAAAACTCAAAGCATGCTACAAATGATAGATCCTGTCCAATTTTTCTTAAAGAAAAGGAAATCCAAGCAATCGCTACCCTTGAGAAAGTTGGGAAAAAGAAGGCTGCCGCTATATACAGACAACGTCATAATCAACAAAATGCACTATACTCTACAATAACGAAAAGCAATAACAACGATAAACCCTCCACATCCTCCGTTCGTACAATGCTAGCACCAAAAACAAATCCGCGTTTTGTAAAAGACTATTCCGACGTCATAAGTGATACTAACTCTGAAATGGAAACCGACCGACAAAGCAACTCATCTCAAACAGCAAACGAAAAGAACAACAACCCAATAATCCTACCTAAAAATACAACAAAGAGATTAAGAGACAAAGTTAAAGAAGCCACTCGAAAATCAAAACGGTTAAACACAGGAAAATAATTTTAATAATAAACTCTCTCTATAATGGCAAAATATACTAAAATAACCATAATCAAATTAATATCAATATTAACATTTCTTACATTTAGCTCTAATAATAATTTCTCACTCTTATATTTCCCACTATTTATACCCTATATTAAAACCATTTCTCTTAATTACCAATATTCAACTCTCCTTCAGTATTTCACTAAGCCTATCGGTACCAAATATTTAGTATATCATCTCATATCTAACTGTAAATCCATTTCTCATTTTTATAGTCATATTTCTAACTGGTGTCTATTAAATATAATTTTCTTACTATTTCTTGTTAAAGTACAAAATATACTCTTGACCAATCTCTCTTTTCTTTTCTCAAATATATGTATATCAGATAACATACAATATTGTATAAATGTAATTTATATCCAACATGTAACATTATGGCTGTTCATGCATATAACTAAAAAAGACAATTGCTTTATAGAAAATCAAAAAATTCATTATACACTTTAAAATTATATATTGACACTTAACATTGTATAATGGAACATGAACGGTTATTTAAATAATTATAATGAGCTACAATTGTTAATTAAACTACACAGTCCAAAAATCATTTGCATCCAAGAAACTCACATACATTCCCACCTAAATATTCCTATACCAATAAATTATTCCCTTTATGCTATTAATACTTCAACTACCAGATATGGAGGAGTTGCAATACTTGCACATAAATCCTTACAACAAAGACAAATTACGGTACCAAATTACTTTGACTCAATATGCGTTGAGATAATATCAAAAATAAAATTTAATATTTTTAGTGCCTACATTCCACCCCCATCTAAATTCAGCAATAGAAATCTTAGCAACGTTTTTATTTCAGACACACCAACTCTTATTACAGGTGACTTCAACAGTTCACACAAAAATTGGGGATCAAATTCAAACAGCCGTACAGGTATTATTTTATCAGATTTCATTAATAATTCAAGCTTAGTATTACTAAATGACAAATCACCGACTCACTTGAACACACATGGAAATTTTTCACACATAGACATAACTTTTTGTTCACCCATTATAGCTACCCAGGCCGAATGGAAAACTGAAAATAATCTTTGTGGTAGTGATCATTACCCAATAATTATATCTCTATTCCCCTTATCTATTACTCAAAACACACTTACTAAAAATAAATTTAACACCAAATATGCTAACTGGACAAAGTTCCAAAACTGTTGTTATAACTTCAACCTTAGTAGACCCGTCTCTACCAATATAAATAAAGAAGCCGCTAATATTTCCAAATCAATAATACAAGCAGCCAATGTATCTATCCCCCAATCCCGAACCAATCCTAAAAAAGTCCCATGGTGGAATAGTGAACTAGAAAAGCTAAAAGCAGTAAAGAATAGGCTTTGGCATATATTCAAAAGGAACATTAACCAAACAAATCTGTTAAACTATAAAAAGTCAAATTCTTTATATAAAAGAAAAATTAAATTAACCAAAAAAGACTCTATCACCTCCTTCACTTCTACAATCAATCCAAATACACCTACTGACAAAATATGGACAAATATTCGAAATTTTACCGGCTACAAAAAATCACAAAATATACACTACATATCTTCACTGGATAACCCTAACGTTAAGATTACTGATAACATGGAAATGGCGCAGGAATTTGAAAGATTCTGGTCCGACAATTCATCTGATTTAAATTTTTCAAATAATTTTAGAGCAAACAAACAAAATATGGTTTCAAATCTTCCTACAACTATACCTTGCGCTGAGGCACTAAGAATAGAAGGCAATATAAATATCGTTGAGCTAAGTTCCACCTTAAGTAAATTAAAAGGAAAAACCCCGGGAATGGACAGGATCTCGTATCCAATGTTGAAAATGTTACCTTATCAACTAAAAGTAAAAATTTTAAACCTTTATAATAATATACTTTCCAATTACATTCCTCAACAGTTCAAAAATAGTGTAGTTATAGCCATTCCTAAGCCCGGATACAACAAAGCTATGATGAAGTCATATCGACCCATTTCGTTGAACCCTTGCTTATCCAAAGTTTTAGACAAAATCATTGCCAATAGGTTATGGTGGTTTATTACTGCAAATAAGCTGCTTAGTAACCGGCAGTTTGGTTTCAGAAAGGGGAGCTCGACAATTGATAGTCTACTTTATCTAGACTACCAAATCACTAATTGCCTCTCATCACGTAAACATGCAAACATATTATCACTTGACTTTGAACGAGCATTTGATAAAGTAGGAATTCATTCAATATTGGATCAGTTAATAGAATGGAAAGTCGGCCCAAATATTATACGATACGTGTTTAATTTTATGACTAAGAGAAAAATAACAGTACGAATCAAAAATTGTTACTCAAACTCCTTCCCTCTACATAATGGAATCCCCCAGGGATCCCCCTTATCAGTTATTCTTTTTGTGATAGCATATAATAAATTATGTTCAATCATTTCCCTTCATAAGGAAATTGATTTCTGTGCATACGCCGATGACAGAAAGATAAACACTGTGCTCAATTTGGACAATCTATTTAATGACATTAAAAATTGGTGTAATGCAACTGGAGCTACACTCTCTACCACAAAATGTAAATATATACATGTTTGTAGACTTAAAAACTGTCATTGCGAAATTCGTTCATCGAACATCGTAATTTCAAAAACGGATACTCTGAGGATACTTGGCGTAACCATTAATAAGAGATACAAATGGAACGATCACATTGACAACCTAACAACTGCCCTAACACACCGGCTAAACATTTTAAAATGTCTTGCTAGCACAAGATTTAACTGCAATACAATCTCTCTCATTTCAGTTACCAAAGCTCTTATAATCTCAAAAATAAATTATGGTCTTCCACTCTTTGGATCAGCTCCTAGATCCCAACTTAGAAAAATTGATTCAATAATTAACTCAGCTGTTAGAACTTCACTCGGCGCTTTCCGTTCTACGCCAATAAACAATATGTTGTTTGAAGCTAACATTAAACCATTAAATACACAACGAGAAATTGAAACTACAAAACTCGTTCGTATATTGTTATATAATACCAATACTCCGCTACATCAGATAGCAAAGAAAGTTAAAATTTAAAAAAAAATACCCAAAGTACCATCAGCCATTTACAGGACAATACGAAATTGTAATCAATTAGACATCCCTTTACATATTCCTAAGAACAGGATGAAACAGCTCCCCCCTTGGTCTTCAGACCCTACGACCATCAATATATTCCTGCATGGACTATCAAAATCCACTACTGATATATCTCAATTTAATACAATGTTTAGCGCGATCAAGGATAATCTTAAGGATTTTCAATTTTTATACACCGACGGATCCAAAACTGATTTTTCAGTAACATTTAGCATTACAACAGAAAATACTATTATTAAAATTTCAAACTTACCAACCCACAGCTCCATATTTTCGGCCGAATTAATAGCAATTTATGAAGCTGTATCATATGTGAAGAATAAGCAAGGAAAATTCGCTATATGCTCAGACTCTCTATCATCGATACAAGCAATACAGAATGTTTCAAACAATGGGTATTACATTTCCACCATTAGGAGCACTCTAACTGCAAAATCTCCAAAAATTATATTAATTTGGGTCCCTGGACACAGCCGAATAAAGGGAAACGAATTTGCTGATCTTGCAGCCAAGACTGCTGCGAAACATCCTTTACATTCAACTAAAAACTTCAATCGAAAAGACTTGCTATCATTAATTGACAGAAAATACTTAGAAAATGAACAAGACCTAATTTTTGACGCAACGTCTTCCTGGTATAGAAATATTAATCGAAATATGAAAACCATTTACAGCTACATGAACGACAATATGAAGAATGTTAGCAGACTAGATTGTACTAAATACGAGCGATTACGCCTAGGTCATACTAGAGTCACACATGGACATTTATTTAATAACAATACCACACCTTTCTGTAACTGTAACATCCCATATCCCACAAATCCATCACATTTCCTTTGTGACTGCCCGAAAACTAATAACTCCCGTAAAGCCATATTTCCAATTTCCGACCCTTTGTATCCACTGTTCCATCCTTCTATAGATAATATTGCTCTGTTGACTAAATTTCTCAAAACATCAAATCTTTACAATGAAATATAAAACATGTAAATATGTATATACTTATTATCTTTAAGTTATTAAATAAATTATAATATTTTATTTTAATACAAAGAGCTGAAGGCCTACGATGCTATTGCTCTCAACTACGTTTTCTTATAATTTGTAATTATAAGTTAAACGAACAATAAATAAATAAATAAATATTTTAGAGAGTAGACACTATTATAGAGTGACTTTTAGAAAGGCACTCAATAACTCCATTGTATTCTAATATATAAGCAGGAACATGTTGAATAAAAGAGGGGAGTTCTAATCGACAGTCTGGAAGAAGAAGTTCTTTCAAGAACTAGTCTTGCCCAGACATATCCTTAGACTAATAAAATAAAAATAAATAAAGGACTTTTATTTTAAAACAATGTTATCCTCATGAAAAATCCACTACATGACGATCTTACTGGACCCTTAATAAAAGTCCACTTCAACGATGATTTCTAGTTGCACGCCTTTTTTTAAATCTGCCTTAGTTTATTTTTCGTATTAAGAAAAATATAAAAAATATATGAATTAACGTAAATTCAAATTACTTTTTTATTTTTCAATTCAATATCTTTAGTTGTTAAATATTATTTACATTATTTCATTATAAGATTTAATATTTTTCTACTTAATAATTTATCATATTAATATTTAAATTATTAAGAGTAGAATATTTAGAATTTCTATTCAAATAGCAGAACGTATCAATATTTAAAAGTTTTAAGACAAAACCTATTCAGAATAAAGAAATTTCGTATAAATATTAAATAAAAACGTAAACGATTCTTGATCTCACTGAAGTGGCTACTTCAAAGTACGAAAGAGAATAAAACGTAACAAGAAAAAAAAAGAAATGAGTATAAAACGAAATATTAAAAAAAAAAGTCTTTAAAAACAGAAATCGTGTCTTTTTGTTTACCCCTCTTGCTTCTCTATGCCGTTCGCCTACAACACCACAACAGCAAAATATATATATATCAATATTAATATTTTGCGATTTTTATAACATCGCAAAATGTTACAAATTGATACATGCTACTGTTGCAAATATCAAAATACTCTAAATAATATACATATATTCTATATATGTATGTATGTCTACAATAACCGCATATTAGAACTAAATTGGTATTTTATTTAATTTTATTTATATTATTTATGGAAACATTGATTTTCATAGCATTCTAAATTATATATAAAATATAAATGTTAAATGTTGTTCTTGTTATTTTGTATGTTATAGCTATTATTGTTGTTGTTTTTGAGTAAGCAACAATTTTATTCATGCATGAAACACTTAGACGACAGCGGCTACACGACTACAGCCTGTCAAAAGTAAAATACACACGTTTATATGAAAACGATTATTTTGACACTAACACAGCAGCTCGGCTACACGACTACTTTTGCCGCTGTAGTCAACTTAGGATAATTTTTAATTTTGTTGGCTACAAAACAAAAGTAGTGTTGACAATGTAACAAAATATGTAAAAGAAATTCCGTTACTATTCATATTGACCGATTTTCATTTAAAAAAAAAAAAAAAACACGTTTATATAGTCACCTAAAATGCAAAAGGCCGTAACTAACAAAAAGTTGAAAATTGACTATTTGTATTTACCATAAATTTGTTTTCATAAATAAAAATCCATCTTTATTTTTCAGCTTGATTCTAAAATTTGGGTATTAAGTTTAAAGTAGTTTTTGTTTTATGATGTTTTTTGCTTCTCCTGTAAAAAATAAAAATATTAGTTACGGCCTTTTGCATTTTAGGTGACGATATGTAGTTTTCAAGAAATATTACAAACCCAGTGCAATACTTAAAAAAATATATTTTTATTTAGCGTTCTGACAATTTTTCTGAGACTCAATTGATATTTTCTGAAATTCAATTCATATTTTCTGAAGTAAATTTAATAATTTCAGTAATACATTTTATGTTTTCTGAAATACATTTGATGCTTTCTGAAACACATTAGAAAATTGCTTAAATACATTTGGTGTTTTCTGAAATACATTTAAAATTTTCTGAAACACATTTGATGGTTTCTGAGATACATTTGATAATTTCTGAAATACATTTGATGTTTTCTGAAATACAGTTGGTATTTTCTGAAATACATTTGATAATTGCTGAAATACATTTGATAATTTCGGAAATACATTTGATATTTTCTGAAATACAAATGATACTTCTGAAAATCAATTGATGCTTTCTGAAATACAATTGATTATTACTGAAAATCAATTGATGTTTTACGAAATTCAATTGATACTTTCTGAAAGTCAATTGATGTTTTCTGAAATACAATTGATACTTTCTGAAACACAATTGATATTTTCTGAAAATCAATTGATATTTTCTGAAACACAATTGATACTTTCTGAAATTCGATTGATGTTTTCTAAAATTCGATTGATACTTTCTGAAAATCAATTGATGTTTTCTGAAATACAATTGATACTTTCTGAAATTCAATTGATGTTTTCTGAAATACAATTGGAAAAGGTGTAGTAATTAAAAATTTTCCTAGTATTTAGCTTTTTAAACTCACAGCACACCTAGCGGTTCTGCTTACTAAAAAAGTTTTGTCAATAGTAAATATACATTTGACTACAAATTAACGAAAAATATTTGTGATTTTGCTAAACAGACAGCGAACTCGGAGGTTCTGCTTACTAAATACACCACTACACTTGCACACACCGAATTTCCCTTACGCTGTTTTTGTGATTGTATTGTGAAATTGGATTTTTACCCCCCCCCCCCCCCTGAGCGCATAGATGTTTACACATCAAAAAAACAGCTGCCACGTTTGGTTACGGTTACGTGTGGCTAACTAGGCCTTTAACTTTAAGCGATATTATAGAAGCTGTAACCCTGAACTTCTTTTAGTTGTCGAAAACGTAGGAAAAAATTATTATTAAAACTAAAAGAAAATTTAAAAATAAAATATAATATCAATTAAAAAATCAACTGAAATTAAAAAACAAAAATTGTGATTCATGAAACATTGATGACGTTTCAGGATAAGAAAACATTAATTTAAATTCAAAGATATCAAATGAAATTTAGAAAGCATCAATTGATATTTGCGCACATAAAAAATGTTTATAAAACGCGCAATGATGTTTAAACAAAAGAACAAATTTTTATAAAAGAATTACAACTAATTGATGAGAATGTTATTTATATATTATTTTTCACAATTGCTTCGAATGAAAATTTAAAGTTTTTCCGGAAATAAAAATGACAAATTATATTATTTAAAATTATCGGAACATTTGTTGTTTTTTCGTTTGGCATCCCTAAATTGATATGATATGTAGTCTTCAAAATTTAACTTCATGGTATGCAATGTACCCATGAAATGTAAGGAATACGTATTGTTTTTTCGCTTTAACAAAAACGTATTTAAGCCCAAACACTAATTCCCAGGTAGTAGTGTTTGAGTCAATAAATGTAAATATATTTGTTAGATTTATAGTCATTTTTCAGACATATTGCAATTAATACTGTAATTAATATGCAAATTTTAATTTTGTTTCAATAGTGCGTGGTAAAGAAGAAGAAGAAAGTATATATTTCAAAAATTCATTATTTTTGAATTGTGAATATTTTTTGCATTTATACTTCTAATTTCCACTATTCTCAGTTTTCGTAAGAGTTGTCATATGTGATGTACGGCTTTGTACATACCTACATATGCACTTTACATATATTTGAGATGACGCTTTTAAGCGAAAAAATTTTTTGTTTGTTAGATTTATAGTAATTTTTCAGTCATATTGCAATTACTACTGTAATTAATATGCAAATTTTAATTTTGTTTCAATGGTGCGTGGTAAAGAAGAAGAAGAAAGCATATATTTCAAAAATTTATTATTAATTACAGTATTAACCTATTTAATATTTAAATTATTAAGAGTAGAATATTTAGAATTTCTATTCAAATAGCAGAACGTATCAATATTTAAAAGTTTTAAGATATAACCTATTCAGAGTAAAGAAATTTCGCATAAATATTAAATAAAAACTAAATAAAAACGTAAGCGATTCTTGATCTCACTGAAGTGGCCACTTCAAAGTACGAAAGAGAATAAAACGTAACAAGAAAAAAAGAAATAAATATAAAAAGAAATATTAAAAAAAGTATTCAAAAACAGAAATCGTGTCTTTTTGTTTACCCCCCTTGCTTCTCTATGCCGTTCGCCTACAACACCACAACAGCAAAATATATATATATCAATATCAATATTTTGCGATTTTTATAACATCGCAAAATGTTACAAATTGATACATGCTACTGTTGCAAATATCAAAATACTCTAAATAATATACATATATTCTATATATGTATGTTGTATATCCATAATAACCGCATATTAGAAATAAATTGGTATATTATTTTATTTATATTATTTATCAATGTTTTCATAGCATTCTAAATTATATATAAAATATAAATGCTTTCATAACATTGTAATATACATAAAAGGTCAATGTTTTCTACCAATCAGCTCTAAATTGTTTTCTCCTTCTGCATTTCATTTATACAGAATTCTGTTATATTTTTGTTTAAGGATAAATACAATTGGTTGGTAATAACAAAGTTTGTTCTTTAGTATGACTATGCCTCAGTAGAGGCATGATTTCCCTTATTTATTCTTGTTATTTTGTATGTCATAGCTATTATTGTTGTTGTTTTTGAGTAAGCAACAATTTCATTCATGCATGAAACACATAGAAGACAGCGGTTACACGACTACAGCGTGTCAATAAATAAAATACACACGTTTATATGAAAACGATTATTTTGACACTAACACGGCAGCACGGCTACACGACTACTTTTGTCGCTGTAGTCAACTTAGGATAATTTTTATCTCTGTTGGCTACAAAACAAAAGTAGTGTTGACAATGTAACAAAATATGTAAAAGAAATTAGTGCTATGAAATATCTTATTTTGTTAAAAAAAAATCGCAAAATGAAGTGCTATAATTCCATTAATAACCAAAAGGGGTTAAATAAATTAATTAATTTATTTATTTTTGAAACACATAGACGACTGCGGCTACACGACAACACTACAAATGCTGCTGGCAGCAATTGTAGACATGTAGTCAGCTACTTAATTTTTTTTTTAAACGACAGCAATATATAACAATAATATCAACAGCTGTTTTTATACAATGCATTTTTATTTCAGTAGTGCCAATTATATTTTTTTTTAATATATTAAAATAAAAGAACACGCATGATTCTATACAAACTTAACTTAAATATACAATTACTTATTTATAATGCATTATTATAACGTAAAAATAAATAAATAAATTTATTTAACCCTTTTTGATTAGTAATGGAATTATAGCATTTCATTTTGCGATTTTTTTTAACAAAATAATATATTTTATAGCACTAATTTCTTTTACATATTTTGCAATATTGTGAACACTATTTTTGTTTTGTAGCCAACAAAAGTAGAAATTATCCTAAGTTGACTACAGCGACAAAAGTAATCATGTAGCCATGCTAATGTGTTGGTGTCAAAATAATCGTTTTCATATAAACGTGTGTATTTTATTTTTGACAGGTTGTAGTCATGTAGCCGCTGTCGTCTATGTGTTTCATGCATCATGCATCAGTCGCATGGAAGCTTTTAACCAAAGGAGGTATATGTCGCATTGCCTTGTGAAATTGTTACATTGTTTTTTAATAGGTACACAGAGAATATTGACAGCAATTTTTTGTTCTATTAAAAATTATATTTTATAAATAGGTTTTTTATAAAAATATAGCAACCATGTGGGATGAAAAATGGGAAAGTAGTTTTTTCTTTTGTTTAAACGCGCTAAATGAAGCAGGGTGGCTGGTGTGTTACCATGTATTAAAATAGCTCTCCCCACAAAATGACAAATTAGATCTGGTGTCTCAAGTCATTTTTTTACATTCCACATTGTTGAATTGACACAACATTATATGTGTCAACACAAGAAGAAGAAGATGTATTAAAATAGTTAAGGCATTTAAGGCATAGTTAGTCACACGTTGTTAAAATGTAATCGTACCGTAAATATAGCGTTGGCATTTAGTACAATTATAGAACATAAAAAACGAACCAGCACGTTGCTGTGTAAAATTAACCAAACTTTATCGTACAAACGCAATAATCTATTTTCAACAGATTGGGACTTTCTGGTTACGTGACAGTTCAGTTCAGTAACTGCTCTAAATGCTTTTCATGTAACAAAAAAAGTCCATATGAGTCCATATCTACCCTATTCAGAAAGTATCAAATGTATTTCAGAAAACATCTAATGTATTTCAGAAAGTATCAAATATATTTCAGGAAACATCAAATGTATTTCAGAAATTATCAAATATATTTCAGAAAACTTCAATTGAATTTCAGAAAATATCTATTGAAATTCAGAATTAAAAAGTAGTTTACCCTACAATACCGAAAAGTTATTATTGTTTCTATTAGTGATTTGGAGTCGCAGAAAATATTTATTTATGCACTGGAAAATAAACTATCAAGGGCGGCCTTTTAATCGAAAGAAGATGAGGACTTCATTTGTTAATCAGCTACAATATAAACACCAGGATAGAATATTGACCGATTTTGAAGTCATCATTTTGAAAAAAAAACACTATGTCATCACCTAAAATGCAAACAAAAAGTTCAAAATTGACTTTTTGTATTGTAGTTACGGTCTTTTACTTAACAACTACTATTTTACCAAAAATTTGTTTTCATAAATAAAAATCCATCTTTATTTTTCAGCTTGATTCTAAATTTATGTTTTCTGAAATACATTTGATGCTTTCTCAAATACATTAGAAAATTGCTGAAATACATTTGCTGTTTTCTGAAATACATTTAAAATTTTCTGAAACACATTTGATGGTTTCTGAGATACATTTGATCATTTCTGAAATACATTTGATGTTTTCTGAAATACAGTTGATATTTTCTGAAATACATTTGATAATTGCTGAAATACATTTGATAATTTCGGAAATACATTTGATATTTTCTGAAATACAAATGATACTTCTGAAAATCAATTGATGCTTTCTGAAATACAATTGATTATTACTGAAAATCAATTGATGTTTTACGAAATTCAATTGATACTTTCTGTAAGTCAATTGATTTTTTCTGAAATACAATTGATACTTTCTGAAACACAATTGATATTTTCTGAAAATCAATTGATGTTTTCTGAAACACAATCGATACTTTTTGAAATTCAATTAATGTTTTCTAAAATTCAATTGATACTTTCTGAAAATCAATTGATGTTTTCTGAAATACAATTGATACTTTCTGAAATTCAATCGATGTTTTCTAAAATTCAATTGATATTTTCTGAAAATCAATTGATGTTTTCTGAAACACAATTGATTCTTTCTGAAATTCAATTGATGTTTTCTGAAATACAATTGGAAAAGTTATAGTAATTAAAAGTTTTCCTAGTATTTAGCTTTTTAAACTCACAGCACACCTAGGTTCTGCTTACTAAAAAAGTTCTGTCAATAGCAAACATACACTTGAATATTTAAAATTAAAGAAAAAGATTTGTGATTTTGCTAAACAGACAGCGAACTCGGCGGTTCTGCTTACTAAATACACCAATACACTTACACACACCGATTTTCCCTTACGCTGTTTTTGTGATTGTATTGTGAAATTGTATAAAAGAAGTACAACTAATTGATGAGAATGTTATTTATATACTATTTTTCACAATTGCTTCGAATGAAAATTTAAAGTTTTTCCGGAAATAAAAATGACAAATAATATAACTTAAAATTATCGGAACATTTGTTGTTTTTTCGTTTGGCATCCCTAAATTGATATGATATGTAGTCTTCAAAATTTAACTTCATGGTATGCAATGTACCCATGAAATGTGTAATGGTGCGGCGTTGATGGAAGATCCGCTTCCGTTTCCCTGAGCCTTTGCTGGTCGCACGTGCTGGCGTAGGGGCCTAGCTCGCCGGATGGGTGGGGTCTTGCTCAGGCCCAGGGAAACCGCACTACAGATTTTTCACGTGGGATTAAAAAAACAACTGTCAAAACTGATGCTAAATGGATGGATGGCCATACTTACCTTGGGATTGGGGACTAGGTGTTCTGCCCCTTTTTGCCCTCCCAACCATGTTACCTCGACTCCATCTTACTTGGAGGTAACCCACTTCAATGATAAGAAAAAATTGGTTTGGTTTGGTTTCCTACATTGGGATATATAATATTTATTTAACCTTCATTTTAAAGGTGTTCAAAATTTATATTCTATTTTAGCAACATTTAACTATAATAAAATTTCTTTTAGCAATTTTACTTGTAGCTATATTTAATTTTAGAAAAATTTTAATTTTAGAAAAATTTTAATTTTAGAAAAATTTTAACTTTTAGCAACATTTAATTTTAACAAAATTTTAATTTTTAGCTAAATTATATTTCTTATTATAATTTTTAATTTTAGCTCAATTTTATTTCAATTTAGGAAATTTTTTTTTTTTTTAGTTTAATTTTATATATAGCAAACTTAACTTATGAAAAATTTATTTAACTTCAGCCAAATTTTTTCTTTAATAAAAAAAATTTTTTTTTTTTTAAGTGTTGACTTAATTCTAGCAAAAACTTTTAATTTTAGGAAATTTTATTTAACTCTTGCAAATTTTAATTATTGTTTTTTTTTTCGTACGTACTGTACTTTTCTTACATCATCTATTATTACCACCGTCTTGTACGAAAACCGTTACAATATGTTTTCTTTTCTTTTGGTTTCTTGGTTACCGTTATACTCCGGTATAAATTTCTTTGTTTATAAAATATAATTTAGAAACGTTTATATATTTAGTAAAATTTGTAGTAGTTAGTAAAATTTTTAGTATTTAACTTAATTATAGATATAGGAAAATTTTAACGTAGAAAATTTTTGTAGTTTGCATTTTTATACTTTCGGTAATTTCATTTTAGAGAATTGTTGTTTAAATTTTATATTTAAGAAATTTTAATGGTAGGAAATTCTTTCTTTAATTTTAAGCAAAACTCTTAGTTTTAGAGAACTAGCATTTATTATTAGCCAAATCTACATATTAGGGACACATTTTATTAAAATTTTTTTTTCGAGCCAAAATATCACTTTTAGAAACAATTAAGTTATAAAATAAAATTTCTTTTATGAGTTGCATATAAAAATTACCGCATGACGCTGCTATCGCCTGCTGCTGTAGTTGTGGTTGGCCGGTAGTATTAGAGATTTACTTTTCCAATGATTTTTTTTTCTTTTTAGAATAAAATATATTTTTCCAAATTTTCTTTAGTTTTTCTTTCGGTTTTTTTTTTTCTCAGTTTAAAAAAATTTTTTATGGTTCTATATGGCTATTTTAATTATTTTTCGTTCTTTTCAGTTGTGGTTCTGTTCAAAATTATATACATGTATAAGTTACAATATTTTCAGTTTAACATCCCTTTTCGTTCTTTTCCTTTAGGGTACACTTTTCACCATAAAATTTAGTTTTCTTTACTTTCAGGTTATTAGTTTTGTGTTGGTCACAGTTTTGTTTTGTTTTTTTTTTTTATATTTTTATAGGGATAATTTTATATTAATTAATTCATTTTGATATTTTGACACCCACTGTACTTAATTTTCACATAAACTATTTTTCTTAAGGTTAAATTTTAACTTTAGGTTTTCTTGTACAACCAATTCAATTCGTAACCAGAACTTCAATGAATTTTTAATTCTGGCGTTTGGTTGACCAGCACAACCAAAAAAATAAACCTGTTTTTTTTATTACCTACGCTCATCCACTCATTGCATAGCCTATGTATGTCATTATGTAACTTTTATCTCTTTATCCCTAATACACATAGATATACATACATTCGTTCATAATCTCACTCTTTTCGTAAAAAAACATACCAACTCATATTAAAGGAGAGAGAGTAAGTGAGATTATTTAGTGAATGAAGGGGCAAGCTAATACCAATAGCTGAAAACCAGGTGGGAGAACGAGCAAGCTGTAGTTGACCCATACATACATGAACAATCATGAATTCATATAAACAACGAAGAGACAAACAAATCGCTCCATTAATCAGTTTGCAAAAAAATAGAACAAAAAAAAACTTTCCATTAGCATGTTACCATATAAGGTGAACTTGAAAATGATTTCAAGATCAAGGTTATATTTTTTTTTCTGCTTTCTTATTTTGCTTGTAACAGAAATTCTTTTGTTACAGTAAAGCGCAAAACAGATCACCGTCACAAAACAGATGGTTTTGATTTCCTTGAAAAGAAAAATCAACTGAAAACGGATATGTAGGGTATTTACGCATTGGCTTTTTGCAAATCTTTCGCGTGATACATGCCAAGGTCTTTTCCGGCTAAATCCACCAATTTATAATTACAGTAACCAATTTTCTTTAAAATTTTGGCCTTCAAAAATTTAGAAGCAAGTTTAGAATTATAAGCAGCAGCTTTATTGCTCTGCGAAAAATTTCGTCGGTAAACAACTTCACCTTCTGAAAAATTAACAGCCCTAGTTCTCAGATCGTAGGTTTTCTTATTGGCGTCATAGGCTCTTTCTAAATTTTCCTTCACTTTTTGTCGAACAAAATGTAATTTGTCGGAGTTATCTACCACATCTAAACCTTCTTCTAATAAATCTAACGTTTTAAAGACTTCATAGGATTGTCCGTGAGTAACCATTTGGTGTCCAAACAGAACATAATACGGTGAAAAACCTAATGAACTGTGATATGAGCTTCTCAAAGCAACTCCTATTTGGCTCAAATTCGTATCCCACATACGCTGATCTTTTCCTAGATACGAACGTATTCCAGCGATAATGGATCGATTAACTCGTTCAGAATTATTAGATTGGGGTGAATAAACGGCTGTGAAAATATGTTTTACTCCATATTTCGTTAAAAAACTTTCAAAAAGTGAGGATCTAAATTGAGAACCGTTGTCTGTAATAACGACTTCAGGCACGCCGAATATATGAAAAACATTTTTTTCAAGAAAATCAATTACTGAATTGGTTGACATCTTACGTAAGGCTTTAAATAGGGGATATTTGGTGAAATGGTCTAATACCAAAAAAATTGCTACATTGCCAGCTTTTGACCGTGGATAAGGTCCAATAAAATCTAAATATAACCTTTGAAAAGGTCTAGCCGATTTGGCTTGAACACCCATAGGTGGTTTTAAAATAAAATTTGGCGCTTTGCTTTGTTTGCAAATGTCGCAACTTAATACAAAGGATCTAACCTGAGTAGCCATATTGGGCCAATAAAAATTTCGCCTCAATCGTTCGAGGGTTTTTCCCACCCCTCCATGTGCAAACATGGGTGCATTATGAGCGCGTTCGATCACACAAGAGGTAAGTTCCTGTGGAACCCACAACTTCCATGATCGAGCCTCTGAAAATTCGTCGCGTGAAAACTCTACGCGTTTGTAGATGAAACCATCTACGACCTTTAAATCGGGCAAACGATTTTGATTGTTTTTGATATCAGCGATCAATTTAATATATTGTCCTGATGAAAAATATGGAGAAGATAAATCTATCTCTGGTTCTAACGAATCTAAGCTGTCAATGTTTTCAAAATTTAGGGGGTTTTCATTTTCGGTTGGTAACCTCGATAATGCATCGGGAACAATATGTTCACTTCCCTTACGGTGTAAAATAGAAAAATTAAAACCTTGCAGTTTCATAGACCAACGAGCTAGCCGGCCATTTAGGTCTGGTTGACGCATTAACCATTTTAATGAAGCGTGGTCCGTAATGACACAAAATTCGTGACCTTCTACATATTCTCTAAATTTTTCTATGCTTAAAACTGCAGCAAGGCATTCGAGTTCGGTGATAGAATAGTTCTGTTGGGCTCTATTTAATTTATGCGAGAAAAATGCAATGGGCCTTTCGACACCATTGTCATCTTCTTGAGCCAGAACTCCACCAACTCCAGTTTTGCATGCATCGCAAGAAATTATGAACGGTCTTTCGAAATTTGGTGTTATTAATAACGGAGCGGATGTCAGTTTTTCTTTAATCAAATCAAATGACTTTTGCGCTTCAGGGTTCCATACAAAAGTTTTACATTTTTTCGTGAGGTCAGTTAACGGACTGGTTAATGAAGCAAAATTTTCTAGAAAACGTCTGTACCAACCTACAAGACCTAAAAATTGACGAACCTCTTTAGCTGATTTTGGTTCAGTTAACCCTTTAATGGCGGAAACTTTACTGGGATCAGGTTTTATACACCCAGAACCAATTATATAGCATAAATATCGGACTTCCTTCATGCACCATTTGCATTTTGCAATATTTAACGTCAGACCGGCTTTGCGAATTAATTGTGCTACTTCGAGCAATAAAGAAATATGTTCTTCGAAATCATCGCTTACTAAGAGCAAATCGTCTAAATAAACGAAGACTCGATTTTTAAGATACGGTGGAATAATAACATCCATTAATCGGCAAAGAGTCTGGGGTGCATTGGTTAAACCAAAAGGCATTACTTTAAATCGATATAAGGGCCTATTGGGAATAGTAAAAGCTGTCTTGTCGCGAGAATTTTCTTCTAAACTAACTTGCCAAAACGCATGTTTTAAATCTAAAGATGAAATAAATTCAGCTTTAGGTAATCTTGATAAAATTCCGTTGATTTTGGGTTGAGGGTAGGCATCGCGAATAGTTACACTATTTAATTTTCGAGAGTCAAGACAAAGTCTAAACTTTCCTTCTCTCTGGACGCAAGCTACAGGACTGCTCCAAGAACAAGTAGGAGGGGCTTTTTCTATCACTCCCAGCTCTAACATGCGATCAACTTCGTCATGTATTTTCTTTTCTACGGCTGGAGAAACAGAAAAATACCTCTGCTTGATGGGTTTGACTCCTGGCTCTATTTCAATCGAATGTTCAATAATGGTGGTCTTACCTAAACCTTCTTTGTCAAAATCTGGAAAAATCTTTATAATTTGATCTAATCTATTTCGCTGTTCGTTGGTTAGAATATTCTCTTCGCAAAGCTCTTCAATTTTTAATGGGCTGTTCCCAAAAATCATAGACATAAGTCCAAAGGCGTGCCAAAAATCGATGCCTAAGTATACATCATGTGTTAGATCGGGTATTATATACAAACGAACTAGTTTGGTTACATTTCTGTAGGTGATATTTGTTTCTACGAAACCTAAAATTTTATATTGCTGACCGCCAGCTGCTTCTACGAAATTAGAAAATTTTTTAAAAGGTAAATTTTTACCAAGAAAAGTTTTGGCAGCGGAACCACTTATGCAAGATAAAGAGGCGCCTGAATCTAAAAGGCCTAATAATTTCATTCCAAAGATGTCAATTTGGATATAGGGTCTTATGTCAGATTTTGACTTCTCAATAGATTCAATACAACTTTTAACCTTAAACTTGTTTAATTTTAACATTTTATAAAAAATTCTAATTCGTAGAGTATTTCTTTTTACTTTATGAATTTGGGTGTTAAATTTCGCTGGGGTGTCAATTGATTCGCAGAAAATTCTTTTTCTAGCTAGCTCATATAATCTAACTCTTTCATGATAGGGTCTGAGTGGAAATAAAATTGGTTTAGACTTTTCCTTGTCATTTTTCAAAATTGTAAAATGTGTTAAATTAGTGAAATCGGTTTGTGAGCTACCGTCGGAGCTGGTCTTTAAAATTTCAGTGGAGATATCAATATTTTCAAATTGTTTTTCGCCTAAAGACGTATTTATTTGGTTCTCGAGCGGAAGCTGGTGTTGTTGCTGGCGCTCGCCTTGAAGTTTCCCTGACAATTTTCACATTGGGGTTTATACACTCCCTCGGTACCACATCCATAACAAAATATGGTTCTGTCTTCGAGACAGTCCGTATATATGTGGCCTTCCTTTCGGCAGTTCCAGCAGATATTATTTTGTCTTCGGGCCGGGTCTTCTTTTGGTTTTCGAACCTCGCAAACTTCTTCAGGTGGGTCTTCATCGAAAAATTCATCCTCCACGTCAATTTCATTAATTTGTTTTCTAAAAATTTTCGGGGCTCGGTCGAGTTCAAAACTCAGTGCCTCTCGTCGCAAAACCAAATGGCGTAAATGGGAGACATTGTCAATTTGGAGATAGAACAATTCTCTCCTCAAATGAGGTCTTAAATTTCTCCTTAAAATTTCGGTCAACTCAGGTTCGCTTAGCGGATATCTTAGACGATCGCAAAGCTGAAGAATAGAATGGTGGAAATCGTCGAAGCTCTCATTAGCGTTTTGTTTCCTATCCCTGATCATTTCTCTGATATCTAAATCAGACAAATGATCGCTAAAATGATTTTTCAACGCTCGGCACAAATCTTCCCATTCTATTCTATTTACGGTGCTGCGATATCGCCAATACCATTCTTTAGCTTTTGACGTAAACAAGATGTGGCAATGGTCGCCTAACAATCTGAAATCTCCCGCTAAACTGTCTTTTGTCAGTGAATTAACCATATAAATAAACTTTTTTACTGGTAACCCTGAGGTGTTTCCATTAAAAGTAATGTTCCAGCTACCGATTAAGCTTGCAATTTTCCCACTATTGTTGAGGGCAACGGACGATAACGAAGCTCTCTCACGACTTGCTGTTACAGACGGGTGAGTAGAAGGAGGCCTAATATTACGCGGAGGGACAAAAGTAGGTTCATGGGGAACTTGGTGAACAGACGGTGCTGAAAAATTTCGAGGGACGGACGCATTCGGAAAGATCTCTCTGGGCCATTCAGGTTCTCTGGTTGCGCTAATGTTTACGCTTGAGAATTGCTGGGACAATCTTTCCACTACGGCGTGAAGCTTATTGATCTCGCCTTGAAAGCTGGTTTCAATTTTAGATCTAATGCGATCTTCCAAGCTATCTCTTCCTTCACCACTAGTCTGACCTGGTGAAATATTTCGGTTGGCATTAAATTCTTCGTTTCTTTGCCTTCTGCCGGATAAAATTCTTTCCGCGGATTTCGGAATCGTTCCAGTATTAGCTGGTAAACTTTCATCATTAACTCGGACGGAATATTTTAATAAACTGTTTTTAGTGACAGTTTTGTTACATTGCGGACAACAAGTCGAAACGTTTAGAAAATTAAAAAGGCACTCGTGGTGGAAAATGTGTCTACACCTGGTAGAAACTAAGTTACTGGTATGATCGTAACTTTCTTGGCATATCAAACAAACGTTCTCAGCCAAAGCCGAAGCTAAACTTCCTGGACTATGTCGTACCGCCATGATTTCGGACTAACTATAAAATTTTTAACGAAAATATATTCGGACGATATGAAAGAATGAACGAGTGTTGGTATAACGACAATGATTGCAAAGGTAATGAGATGTTACACAATTTAATGATATAAATGAAATTCAATGTGTTCTCATAGAACAAATATAGGCTGTAAAAAAAAAATGAGCAGGTTAACGTTGAGTTGGGCTGAGCTGGTAAAGTTCAAAAGAAGTTAATGGGAAATATTTAATGACACGCGTTCAAATTGATTAAAATTTTAGTTCTCAGTGAACAAAGGTTGTACGGCCCACAAATGTGAATTTTATGAATTCCAAAAAGGAATTTTTATAATTTACGTTAATTTAAATGGATAAAATTTTAGTTCCAATTGAACAAATGCAAGAGCATAATATGACAAGTCTTGTCGACTTAAGTGAATTTATATGAATTAAAATTTTCAGTTCCAGTATTAATGGAATGAAGTTAAATGGAAAGCGTTTAAAATTCAATTAGTTCAAATGGATTAAAAAAAATTCTAATCGAAAGAATGTAAGGCTGTGGAATGCAAAGTTTTGTAAGTTAAGTACAGTTGAACAAAATATTTGAGTTCCAATCGAACCCACGCAAAAATGTACAAAATTAATTTTCAATACGTTTCAAAATTTAAATTTTCAAAAATTCAATAAAGTTTCAAAGCAGACTTAAATTTAAAAAAATTATCAAAAGTTTCAATATAAGTTCCATTAAAGTTAATAAAAATTTCAAAATTAAAGTTCAGAAAAAGTCTTTTCAAATTTCAAAATTAATTTTCCACAAATTTTCAAAATTTCTATATAAAGTTTTAATATAATTTTCAATATAAAATTTTCAAAAGGTTTCAAACAAAAAAATTTCAAACAAAATTTTCAATATACTTTTCATTAGAGTTATAATTCAATAAATTGTTAGTAAATTTTTTTAATATATAATTTTCCATATAAATTTAATATAATTCAATATAGTATTTCAATATAAATTTTCAATATTTTAATATAGTTTTTCACTATAGTTTTCAAAATTTAATTTTCAATATAAAAATTTTCAAAAGGTCCCAAAAAAATTTCAATTATCATTTCGATATAAACTTCATAAAGATTTCCACAAAAATTTTCAATATACTTTTCAATATATTTCAAAAAAATTTCAATAAATTGTTAACCCAATGTAGTTATCCAAAACCAAACCAATCATTTAAAAAAATCCGTAAGTAAGTATGACCATCCATCAAAAAAATTTAAAAAATTTTTAAACTTGTGATTCTAAGTTTTCCCGATTATTTGCTGTTATTTCGGTACTATAAAATTTGTTTCGGACAGGGGACCGGTTCGTTTAGAACGAAGTTCCTGTATTCCGGGAACAACCTTTAATGACCAAAGCAAGATAAAATCACAAAATTTAATTAAATGTTTGAAGGGTGAACTAAAATTCAAAACCCATCCCAATTTCGGTTAATTTAAATAGCGATATACGCATATTTAATCAAAATTCCAGAAATTGAAAGGAGGCATGAATTTAGGAACACATATATAAAAAAATTAGGAATTAGGAACAATAGGTGCTTTCCCGGTGCACTGATGTTAATATAAATTAGCATTAATTATGAAAGTTCCTATTTAGAAAAAAATATAAATAGTAAAAAAACAAAAAAAATCCGGTCTATTGTTTCGGCCCCACGTTGGGCGCCATTTCTGTAGTGGTACGGTTGGGGTGGAAGATCCGCTTCCGTTTCCCTGAGCCTTTGCTGGTCGCACGTGCTGGCGTAGGGGCCTAGCTCGCCGGATGGGTGGGGTCTTGCTCAGGCCCAGGGAAACCGCACTACAGATTTTTCACGTGCGATTAAAAAAAACAACTGTCAAAACTGATGCTAAATGGATGGATGGCCATACTTACCTTGGGATTGGGGACTACGTGTTCTGCCCCTTTTTGCCCTCCCAACCATGTTACCTCGACTCCATCTTACTTGGAGGTAACCCACTTCAATGATAAGAAAAATTTGGTTTGGTTTGGTTTCCTACATTGGGATATATAATATTTATTTAACCTTCATTTTAAAGGTGTTCAAAATTTATATTCTATTTTAGCAACATTTAACTATAATAAAATTTCTTTTAGCAATTTTACTTGTAGCTATATTTAATTTTAGAAAAATTTTAATTTTAGAAAAATTTTAATTTTAGAAAAATTTTAACTTTTAGCAACATTTAATTTTAACAAAATTTTAATTTTTAGCTAAATTATATTTCTTATTATAATTTTTAATTTTAGCTCAATTTTATTTCAATTTAGGAAATTTTTTTTTTTTTAGTTTAATTTTATATATAGCAAACTTAACTTATGAGAAATTTATTTAACTTCAGCCAAATTTTTTCTTTAATAAAAAAAAATTTTTTTTTTTTAAGTGTTGACTTAATTCTAGCAAAAACTTTTAATTTTAGGAAATTTTATTTAACTCTTGCAAATTTTAATTATTGTTTTTTTTTTTCGTACGTACTGTACTTTTCTTACATCATCTATTATTACCACCGTCTTGTACGAAAACCGTTACAATATGTTTTCTTTTCTTTTGGTTTCTTGGTTACCGTTATACTCCGGTATAAATTTCTTTGTTTATAAAATATAATTTAGAAACGTTTATATATTTAATAAAATTTGTAGTAGTTAGTAAAATTTTTAGTATTTAACTTAATTATAGATATAGGAAAATTTTAACGTAGAAAATTTTTGTAGTTTGCATTTTTATACTTTCGGTAATTTCAATTTAGAGAATTGTTGTTTAAATTTTATATTTAAGAAATTTTAATGGTAGGAAATTCTTTCTTTAATTTTAAGCAAAACTCTTAGTTTTAGAAAACTAGCATTTATTATTAGCCAAATCTACATATTAGGGACACATTTTATTAAAATTTTTTTTTCGAGCCAAAATATCACTTTTAGAAACAATTAAGTTATAAAATAAAATTTCTTTTATGAGTTGCATATAAAAATTACCGCATGACGCTGCTATCGCCTGCTGCTGTAGTTGTGGTTGGCCGGTAGTATTAGAGATTTACTTTTCCAATGATTTTTTTTTCTTTTTAGAATAAAATATATTTTTCCCAATTTTCTTTAGTTTTTCTTTCGGTTTTTTTTTTTCTCAGTTTAAAAAAATTTTTTATGGTTCTATATGGCTATTTTAATTATTTTTCGTTCTTTTCAGTTGTGGTTCTGTTCAAAATTATATACATGTATAAGTTACAATATTTTCAGTTTAACATCCCTTTTCGTTCTTTTCCTTTAGGGTACACTTTTCACCATAAAATTTAGTTTTCTTTACTTTCAGGTTATTAGTTTTGTGTTGGTCACAGTTTTGTTTTGTTTTTTTTTTTTTATATTTTTATAGGGATAATTTTATATTAATTAATTCATTTTGATATTTTGACACCCACTGTACTTAATTTTCACATAAACTATTTTTCTTAAGGTTTAATTTTAACTTTAGGTTTTCTTGTACAACCAATTCAATTCGTAACCAGAACTTCAATGAATTTTTAATTCTGGCGTTTGGTTGACCAGCACAACCAAAAAAATAAACCTGTTTTTTTTTATTACCTACGCTCATCCACTCATTGCATAGCCTATGTATGTCATTATGTAACTTTTATCTCTTTATCCCTAATACACATAGATATACGTACATTCGTTCATAATCTCACTCTTTTCGTAAAAAAACATACCAACTCATATTAAAGGAGAGAGAGTAAGTGAGATTATTTAGTGAATGAAGGGGCAAGCTAATACCAATAGCTGAAAACCAGGTGGGAGAACGAGAAGGATTGCAAGCTGTAGTTGACCCATACATACATGAACAATCATGAATTCATATAAACAACGAAGAGACAAACAAATCGCTCCATTAATCAGTTTGCAAAAAAATAGAACAAAAAAAACTTTCCATTAGCATGTTACCATATAAGGTGAACCTGAAAATGATTTCAAGATCAAGGTTATATTTTTTTTTTCTGCTTTCTTATTTTGCTTGTAACAGAAATTCTTTTGTTACAGTAAAGCGCAAAACAGATCACCGTCACAAATGTAAGGAATACGCATTGTTTTTTCGCTTTAACAAAAACGTATTTAAGCCCAAACACTAATTCCCAGGTAGTAGTGTTTGGAGTCAATAAATGTAAATTTATTTTTTTAACATAATATAATTCAAAATTACTCTGCCACTGACGATCTTCTTCTTTCAGAAGTTGGCATCACTGGGTTTTACTATGTTAGGCCCAGTTCACATGACAATTTTTAACGACGTTGTTTTTTTAATTCTCTTTTGAAGCAGCTACCGAAAACCTATTGCATTTATACGATGATTTTTAGTTGCACGTCTTTTTTTAAAATCTGCTTTAGTTATTTTTTGTATTAAGAAAAATATAAAAAATATATGAATTAACGTAAATTCAAATTATTTTTTTTTATTTTTCAATTCAATTTCTTTATTTGTTAAATATAATTTACATTATTTCATTATGAGATTTAATATAATAATTTTAATAATTTATCATAATTTTTAAAACTATATACAAAAACCTATTCAATATTTAAATTATTAAGAGTAGAATATTTAGAATTTCTATTCAAATAGCAGAACTTATCAATATTTAAAAGTTTTAAGATAAAACCTTTTCAGAGTAAAGAAATTTCGCATAAATATTAAACAAAAACTAAACAAGTAAGAAAATTATAGTCGGTCTAGACCGACTATACGATACCCTATACCATGCATTTAGAGACCCTATCTCTCAGGCCCAACTAACTGGAAATAGAAAATAAGCATAAACCAAATTTGAGTGGACCGATCCTTACCATGTTTGGTAAAGTCTCTTGAATTTTGCAAAAATATTTACAAACAAAATTTTAGAAGAATCAGTGCCATATTTCTGTTTTTTGATAGATTTAAGTGAAGATCGGGAAGCAGCTCTATATGGGGCCTATGACTAAGAGTTGTCCAATAGGGATCATTTTTGGACTTCTGATTAATGGATGTAATATATACATACAAACCCAATTTGACTAAGATTTGTATGATAATTTGGATCTTATGGCAATATATGTTGATTTCATAGGGGTCATTTGTATGGGGGCTAGGTGTGAACATGGACCGAATCTCACCAATTTCAATGGCGTTCATCCTATGGCCGATAAAAGATTAAATACCAAATTTCATCAAAATATATTCATATTTGCGACCTGCAGTTTGATCACAAACTTTATATGGACACACAGACGGACGGACGGACATCGTTCAATCGAATCAGATAGTGATTCTGATACGATCGGTATAATAAAAGATAGGTGTAGGTCAAATATTTTTGGTAGTTACAAACAGCAGCACAAAGTCATTATACCCAAACCACATAGTGGTATAGGGTATAATAAAAACGTAAGCGATTCTTGATCTCACTGAAGTGGCCACTTCAAAGTACGAAAGAGAATAAAACGTAACAAGAAAAAAAGAAATGAGTATAAAAGGAAATATTAAAAAAAGTCTTCAAAAACAGAAGTCGTGTCTTTTTGTTTACCCTTCTTGCTTCTCTATGCCGTTCGCCTACAACACCACAACAACAAAATGTATGAATTTGAAATTTGCTACGCTATGTTTAAATTAAAGTACAAGTGTAAAAGCTATAGCAAGAATCATATATGTAAAGGGTCCGCCATCTAACTTTTTTTTTTTCAACTAGTGCTTATTTCGTGAATGGTAACACTTAGCTCATGTCTGATTTGACAGATAATTAGTTTTATCCTTCCGCTGAACGAATATGGTTGTGTATACACTTTAACAACGCTGGGAAATATTGCGACATTACTTTGAAAATCATGGTAATGTTGCAGAATGTGTGCGAAAATTGCGTACGGATTTTGGAAGAAGAGAAGCACCGTCAGCTCCGTATGTTCGTTATCTTGTGAAAAAAGTGAAAGAAACTGGCATCCTCATCGATAAACCAAAGCGTGAAAAGCCAAAACCAGTGCGTATACCCGAGAATATTGCTGCTGTGGCAGAAAGTGTGCGTGAAGCGCCATCAACATCAATTCACCGTCGTTCTCAAGAATTGAACATTTCGGAGGCATCATTGAGACGAATTTTGCATAAAGACCTTGGTATGACGCCATACAAAGTCCAATTGGTTCAGGAGTTGAAGCCAACTGCGTTTTCGCTTCGCTAAGTGGGCCTGCGATCGACTTACAAAAGATTCCGATTTTGCCAAAAAAAAAAACATCTTTTCAGATGAAGCTCATTTTGATCTTGGCGGGTATGTGAACAAGCACAATTGTCGCATTTGGGGCACAGAAAACCTGCACGCATACATTGAAAAGCCGATACACCCAAAACGGGTCACTTTTTGCAGCGGATTTTGGTCCAAAGGCATAACTGGGCCATTTTTTTTCAAATATGAGCAAGGAGTGGCCGTTGCAGTCAATGGCGGTCGTTATCGGGCCATGTTGAACGAATTTTTGTTCACAAAAATTGAAGAGGAGGATATTGGCAACATTTGGTTTCAACAGGACGGCGCTACGTGCCACACAGCCGAAGCTACATTCGATGGTTTGCGCCCTGTTTTTGAAGATCGCATTATCAGCCGTAGAGCTGATGTCGTTTGGCCACCTCGGAGCTGCGATTTGACACCGTTGCACTATTATTTGTGGGGTGCCCTCAAAGATAAGTGTTACGCCAACAAGCCAGAGACAATTGACGCTTTAAAGGAAAATATTCGTGAAGCCATTGGTGAAATACAGCTGCACACAATCGATAATGTGCTTAAAAATTGGACCGATCGTGTAGGCTACTGCATGGCCAGCCGAGGCAGCCATTTGAATGAAATTATTTTCCATTATTAACCGGAAGGATTGTACTTTCAAATAAAAAAAGAAATTTGAGATAATATTCAGTAGTTTTTTTTTTATAGCATTTTGAAAAAAAAAAAGTTATTTGGCGGACCCTTTATAAATGAGGATGTGCAAAATGTAATATGTTTATCATAGCAAAAGTGGCAGATCTCAGAATATTCAAAAGTTCATGAACATAAAATATGTTCACATTGCTAATAAGCAAGATCATTCAAAAAAAAAAAAAAAACATATTCTTCACTTGACAAAACGCAGACATTGTTATGCAGCAAGAACATAAAAACCCAGGTAGAATTTAATGAAATTATGACATGTTTTTATGAAGAATCTTGGTTTTATGACTGGATATGAAATGCTGACTGGGTATACACACATTGGGACACAATAAGAAACAACAAACACACACACATAGTTAATATAAGAAAACAAAACAAATTGTATAAGGCAAAAAGTAGAAAATTTTCAATTTTTTAACATTTGCAATTTCATCAAGTAAAGTTAATTTGAAAAATTTCATAAGACATGTGTTTTAAGTGGAATGAAATTCTTTAAACATGGTTGAAAAAATATGTGAAATTGAAAGCAAATAAGGAAACACAAATGTATAATATTATCAAAAATTTTATTTTATAAAAAAAAAAAAAATTAAAGTAAATTTTAAATGTTAACCAAAAAATTTAAAAAATAAGGAAATAAAAAAATTTAAATATATAAACAATTCAGAAACTTCAATATATATAAATAAAAAAATTAAAAAATAATAATAAAAAAACAATTCAGGAACTTAAATATAAATTTAAATAAAAAAATTAAAAATAATAATAATAAAAAAAAAACAATTCAGGAACTCAAATATAAATTTAAATAAAATAATTTTAAAAAATAAAAAAAGAATTATATTATGCAATTTTCATCTAAACCCTTGAACAGCAGCTCATATATCTTCCTTTCCACTATTCGGCTCCTTTCAATAGTCATTTGCCGAAGTTCGAAGCTACGGTAACCCCGCACACGTCGAAGTCGTCCATGGCTTCACCTTTTTTCGAATTATGGCGATATAGGACAGGGTTCGTTACCATTTTAACTTCATTTGGCGGGCATGCCACTTCCACCTCATCTTTTTTCTGTGGGCATGCCGCTGCCACCGCTTCCACCGTTGCACCCTGTTAATGCGAATGATTGAAATTATATATCCGACACTCTGTGTTGAATCGTGAATTGCTAAAATTGATTAACATACCTTTAGGCTCATTTAAATATTCAATATTCAAAATCAACTTATTAACTTCAAAGTCGTATTTCTCCAAAACTTATTTTCTGACCATAGGTCCTTTTAACTTTCCGTGTCACATATATAAACTAAAAAACATTGGAAGACAAAAATTGAATGAAAAACAAAATATTTCCTAGAATTTGCACTCGAATTTCGAGTGCTGGGATACACTAGTAAGTAATTTTAAGATAAAAACATTGAAAAATACAATTGTATTTAAAAAACAGTTCAAATGCCAGAAACTTTAAATATTTAAATAACGGTTAAGATTTTACACATTTAATTTATTACCATCTTCAAGTTTTGTTGTTTTAATCAACTCTGGTAAGAAGTTTCCATTGTTTTGGCATGCTTAAAAAATTTTTTTTTTCGCCTATTTTGTTGTTAAATGATTTTTTTTAAACAAATTTGTTATCTTTCGTTAGAGAACACAACAAAGCGTGAATTCGCAAGAAAAAAAAATATTTTTAGTACTTAATGCGAAATTATTAAAAATCAATTTGCAAATTTAGAATTTTGTAAAAGTTTCCAATGTATAAAAAAAGGAAAAATCTAATGTTTGCGAATTAAATTTTACCTGAACTATTTTCTAATGAAAACACAAAATCTTATCAATTTCGGAGTTGTGCAGGATATGATGGAAAAAATAGCAAATAATTTGTAAATTATTTTTTTTTTTGCACATGGAAAGATTAATTTTCATAATTCTGATTAGAATTCAACGATATCTGAAAAAGACAAAATCAATTTCAAACTCTGCGATATAAAACCAATATACAAAATTATCGTAAATTGTTGAACATTATTAAAATTTTTGCAAAAATAAAAAACAAATTTTTTATGTTTTTTATTGCATATTTTTATAGTATTAAGAAAAAATAATTTATAAATTTGTTTACCTTTTTAATAAGACCTTTTATTTAACATCTTTAATATCTGAGGTGTAGAGGGTATAAAAAGGCCCTTTTAAGGGCCACCACATAAATGCAAAACGAGATTTTTTTGTTACTGCTTTTTTTTATAAAATAAAGGCAATGATTAATATGACGAATTCATTTAAAAGCAAAAACTTCCTAAATATAAATAAAAAATTTTGTGTAATCTTAAAATAAATTTAATTTTTTTATTATAAATTATAATATATAATATATATCTCTTTTTTAACAATTCCAGTTTCGTATTTTCTCCTACTACATTTTTCCTTTATTCTGTTTTTAAACAATTCTTTGGCAATCCTCAAAATGGCTGCTCTCGCAACTCTTCTTCTTCATGAACATTTTGAGTTCCGCCACTATTGTTCATAAATATGTTCAATGTTCACATGAACATTCTGAGAACCGCCACTCTTGGTTAGTCAGTTTATGATGAACAAATTTCAGTTTGCACATCCTCATTTAGATATGATTCTTGGCTAGAGTACATCTACAAGACTAAACATTTATAAGACTGAAATAGCTGATTGTTGAGCTGCCAAAAAAATTGTTTATTTTTTTATTTTTCATTTTGCGGTAAATGGATCAAAATAATAAAAATATGTATCAAAATAATGAAAAGCCCCTTCTCCAGATGACCCGAGTCTGTACGGGACAATTGCTAACTGGTTCTCAACTGGAAATTGTTCACATGAATGGGGTTGGTTAAATTCTGTATCTCTAGAAATCATATACACCAGTGTATGAAATTCAATTCGACTAACCCTCAGCATTTGCAAAAATCTGTTGTCATCTAATTGGGTTAAGACATTTAGTGACCACTTCATTGATTTTGGTACCGAACTCCAAGCTCCACGGCGGTACACTCTAACTAAAATAATGTCATCAACTAATTCATCTAAAATGTGGTCAATGGCATCATGTTCACATGTATCTACAAAAGGTGAGTAGCTATATTTTTGTATTGTTTTTATTATTGCAAGTAATACCGTACCTTCAACATCCAGAATCTCTGCAAATTCTATTTCGTCAACTGCATTTTGTACCAAAAAATTTATAATTTTTCTTTTCCGTAATTTTGGACATTTTTCTTATCTGCAAATTCTTGTTGATATTTTAAGTTTTCAAATTGATAAAAGAAAAAAACAAAAAACAGCTGGATCATTAGTTTACAATATACAACACAAAAGACGTTCACGTTTTGTAGTATAAAATCGTTGTAAATAAAGGGTCCGCCATCTAACGTTTTTTTTTCAACTAGTGCTTATTTCGTGAATGGTAACACTTAGCTCATGTCTGATTTGACAGATAATTACATTATCCTTCCGCTGAACGAATATGGTTGTGTATACGCTAGAACAACGCTGGGAAATATTGCGACATTACTTTGAAAATCATGGTAATGTTGCAGAATGTGTGCGAAAATTGCGTACGGATTTTGGAAGAAGAGAAGCACCGTCAGCTCCGTATGTTCGTTATCTTGTGAAAAAAAGTGAAAGAAACTGGCATCCTCATCAATAAACCAAAGCGTGAAAAGCCAAAAACAGTGCGTACACCCGAGAATATTGCTGCTGTGGCAGAAAGTGTGCGTGAAGCGCCATCAACATCAATTCACCGTCGTTCTCAAGAACTGAGCATTTCGGAGGCATCATTGAGACGAATTTTGCATAAAGACCTTGGTATGACGCCATACAAAGTCCAATTGGAGTTGAAGCCAACTGACCATCCAATGCGTTTTCGCTTCGCTAAGTGGGCCTGCGATCGACTTACAGAAGATGCCGATTTTGCCAAAAAAAATCATCTTTTCAAATGAAGCTCATTTTGATCTTGGCGGGTATGTAAACAAGCAAAATTGTCGCATTTGGGGCACATAAAACCCGCACGCATACATTGAAAACCCAATACACCCAAAACGAGTCACTGTTTGGTGCGGATTTTGGTCCAGAGGCATAATTGGGGCATTTTTCTTCGAAAATGAGCAAGGAGTGGCCGTTACAGTCAATGGCGATCAGTATCGGGCCATGTTGAACGAATTTTTGTTCACAAAAATTGAAGAGGAGGCTATTGGCAACATTTGGTTTGAACAGGACGGCGCTACGTGCCACACAGCCGAAGCTACACTCGATGTTTTGCGCCCTGTTTTTAAAGATCGCATTATCAGCCGCAGAGCTGATGTCGTTTGGCCACCTCGGAGCTACGATTTGACACCGTTGGACTATTATTTGTGGGGTGCCCTCAAATATAAGTGTACGCCAACAAGCCAGAGACAATTGACGATTTAAAGGACAATATTCGTGAAGCCATTGGTGAAATACAGCTGCACACAATCGATAATGGGCTTAAAAATTGGACCGATCGTGTAGGCTACTGCATGGCCAGCCGAGGCATCCGTTTGAATGAAATTATTTTCCATTATTAACCGGAAGGATTGTTCTTTCAAATAAAAAAAGAAATTTGAGATAATATTCAGTAGTTTTTTTTATATCATTTTCAAAAAAAAAAAAAAAGTTATTTGGCGGACCCTTTATGTGTTGTAAATTTAACACCAATAGTGAATACCGCTATTGTATTGTTTTTTTTTTTGGTGTTACCACAAAAATTAATAGTGGCAGCCCCCTTTTAATGTGTATATAGCTTTAATATCCATGTTTCCCAAATATGGCAATATTTTAGTGTATCACCAATTTGCGTAACATTACGCCAAATACATTACACCGATACTTTGTTTTTCAGTGACGTTTTGATGAACTGACCATGGCACGAGCACGGCATAAATATATATGGGTATTTTTTTATATTGAGTAGATTTTACTCAAACCTAGTAATAGCAAATTAATATATAAGATTTGGAATTTTTTAATAAAGGGACACTCAATATCCAGACTTGAAGCATAACGGTAAATCAACCGTGTTTTAATACAAAAGGAATAGTTTTAAATAATCAGTTTCACAAAGTTATCACCTAGTTTCACCATATGGCGATCCTGCCACTACAGAATCTTGATAAAATTTTGACGATCCTACAAAATCCTGACGATCCTGATAATCTGCTGCTAACCCTGCAACATATCGTGATGAGCACACCGTTGGCAAGGAGCTTAAAACTGCTTAAGCCAACATGTTGCAATAACTATCCGACAATATTTAAATGGCATAAATTGGCAAGGAGCAAAATCTTAAGCCAGCAAGGTGCGCCATCAACAAAACTTAATCATCCTATGGTTAGGCGAAGAATGCATTCTTTAATTGCAATATAATTTTTCCTTTTTTTTATATATTCGTAAAAGCTCTCTCCTACTTATTTGGGAAGAGTTTAATATTTACAATGCATAACTGGTTTAAGTTACTATTTCTTGTTAGTTAAATTTAGTTGTTAAGACATCATCACCAGAAGAAGGTAAATACCCCGCAGAAATAAACTATAATTTTTTAATACTAATCCCCCTGTATTTACTTTTTCCCCGATTTTTTCAGCGTATAAAATATTTTTCGAAAGACCCTCGCGCAATCATTTTGTGGTCCACTCGAACCGGATGTTTTGAAAATATTTTATGTGTGGGAAATTTTATTTCCAAATTTCAATAGACAACCCAATTAAAAAAAATGGTTTTCCCCAGGACTTAAAATTTGAAACTGAAAAGCTGGAAATTGGAATAGAAATTTCACTCATCAAAAAATAAATAATCACCAAAAATAAGGACAAAGCAAGTATTTCACAAAATATATATAACGAAGTATGTGTTAAATGAAATTTTATAAAAAAAAATACTTAAAATAAAAGAAATATACGTGTATGTTTATAATACATATATTAATATATTGGACTACACACAAAATACATACTTTAACGAACAGTTTGTTTCTCGCTCTGAAAAAATCCCTTTTTAATTACAACGAAATCCACATTGAATTTTAACATTCTCAATTTAAAGCTAGTGCAACAATTAAGTACAAGTGTAATACTGTAAACATTTTCTTTTTTTGTTTCACAACATTCAAGCCAATGAGAGGTAAAGTGCTAAAACTATAAAGTGAATCAAGTGTTAGAGTTAATTTTCTTTACACACTGTCCTACTTTCGTGTTGATAAAATAAAAAAGAGAGTTAGTTGTAAGTGTTGTTGAGCAACATACGTGTAAAGTAGTATAGCATCGGCAATATTATTGCTAGTTTAATATTAAACTACGCCCGGTTATATACATAATATACATTCTCTTTATGTTTGAAACATAGCTCTTCAAAACATTTGATACTTAACCATTTTTTTGTTTCGTGAATACTAACGTGTACATACAATGCAGTGAATCCACATAAATAATTCTTGATAATTTTTTTTATAATAATTGAAAACCATCTACAAAAAATAATAAGAAGAATAAAGCATTGTTTCAAGTGTCTCAAAAATTCAAAATCTCTTTTGTGAAATATATCATATGAACCTGGAATAAATTGTTTCTGTTCATTTTCCTAAATTAAATTTTTTAATGATCTTGTGTGAAAAAGTTAGTGCAAAAAATCAATGATAAAATTAACTCAACATTTTGTAAATTATTAACAGCCATTTGAAGTGCTTTTTGTTACTATTCCCAACAATACAACATTCATCTTAAGTAAATTGTTCTTATAATGTTAAAATAAATTAAAACATTATTTTCTCTCTCTCCGTTATTATTACAATAAAAAAATAACTTTAAGCAGTCGATTTATATGTCGAAGTTTTACTTATTATTTTATCAGCTGCACTTATTAAAGACATTTATTTCTGTTTCAAGTTTCAAATCGATGCAATTAATTACGAAATAAATGTTTTTCTGAGAGTTAGTATAAACTTTAAATATCAATATCAAAAAAAATATAATACATTATTAACCCTCTCCTGGCTATTTGTTTTTTAAATAAAGGATTTTTGTTAAGTTCATAATTTATTAAAAGAGAAAAAATTTTAAGATTTAATAAATAAATAAACCACTCTTGACTTGAAGGGTACTTCAAGTAACTCGTACGTAAAAATCGAAATTTGATAAATTAAAACCACAATCGGCTACTATTTGAAGAATTATCTCCATTTTGTAGTAAATTGCTTTAGAATTTGCATTTCTCCCAAATATTATTAGCGAATAAAGGAAATTTATTGAAAATTTTTTATGGTTTTTAAATTATTACCCCTCGTATCACCCTTCTTTCAGTCAGGCCAAAGTTGATAACATTAAAGGCTCGTATACAATTCGACTTCGTTTTTTAAATTAATATTTCGCAAATTTTATTTTGATCCTTGAGATAATAATAAAACTCAATTCTAACATAATGTCTGAGTTAAATGCCTTTGTTAGAGCCGCTGACCGTGTGACTATTTCTCGTCAACTCCACAAAACACACATACTATACACACACTCGAGATTCAAAAGGATGAAATCATTCACCTATGCTCAGCTCTTCGGGCAAGTTATGACTCGCTTCTAGTCCAACTCGAATCTAAGGGAAACGACGCTGACCTGGAGACAGTTCAGGGTAAATTTTAAACCGCATATGAGGCATATCTTAAAAGCCTATCAGAGGCAAATGAGGTCGTGGAACAATTATCTATCAAACCGACCCCTTCGGTTGATATTCGCACAATTTCCACTCCTACCATCTTTTTACCCCCGTGCGACACCGAAATATTTTATGGGGACTATGCTTCTCGGCCCACGTTTAGAGACATATTCTCTGCACTCTATAAAGACAATCCTCGTCTTACTCCTGTAGAAAAACTTTATCATCTGATCAAGAAAACACGAAAAGAGGCACGTGATATTATAAGAACCTTTCCTCTCGCAAATGCAGGTTTTGAAATGGCCTGGAAAAATCTCGTCGAAAGATACGACAACAAACAAGTTATCCTCAGTGCGCAGCTTAAAATTCTTTTTAATCTGAACTGTGTACCCCGTGAATCAGGACCCAGCCTAAAGGCTCTCCAACATACAATCAATGATTGTATTACAAGTATCTCTCTACTTAACATAGATACTACTAATTGGGACGTGATTTTTGTGTACCTTTGCTCTTCATGTCTTCCCGATCACACTTTAAATCTATGTAAATAGTATCACAAGACCAGTCCAGAGTTACCCTCTTGGGAAAAGATGGATGAATTTCTGACAGCTAGGTATCAAACTTTAGAGTCTGTTGCAGATAGTAGGTCTGCTAATATGAACTAAAATGCTTCTAAAAATTCGCCTTTAATGAAGCCTTATATTGGACGTCCTCCAAGGAAAATTAACACTTATCAGACAAATATTGTCTCAGATAAACCTAAATGCTCTATTTGCCCTGATTCTCATCCTCTCCGGCTATGCCCTCTCTTTTGATGAGTGTCAGTTGAGGTACGCTTTTCTACGGTAAGAAACCAGAAACGTACCAATTGCCTGGCCACCTCGCATGACTTCAGAAAATGTAAAAGCCAGTATGTTTGCTCATTATGCAAACAAAAGCACCACTCCATACTTCACCGTACATCAACACCAACAAATTCAACCCCAGTTGCTTGTAGAAGTCAAAACCCCCCAAATTACAGGTCCGGCTTTACCGAACTTTAGTCCGAATACTCTTCGAACTAGTAACCCCCTAACTTTATCAACCCTCGATAAACCTTCTACTTCTGCGTACACGTCAATCGTATTCGACCCGTATTCAGTCCACTCCATTCACTTCTATTATTTTGGGAACTGCCTTAGTAGATGTTTGTATCGGTGATATAAGATGTACAGTTCGTGCGCTCATAGATCCTGTCTCCGAATCATCATTCGTTTCTGGCTCCCTCTAAAGGAAACTCTCATTGCCCTCTCGATTATCTGAAACCCAGGTAATGGGCTTGAATGGTTCTCTTACTGCAACCTCAAGTAAAATTACTTCTTTAACGATAAGTTCCCCGATTGATGAGAATTTTGCTGTCCGGGAACTCGAAGAAGTCCGAGAAGTGGTTCAAATGTCTGAAGACGATCGATATTGTCAGGATTTATATCGAAAAACCACTATCGAAACAAAGATGGTCGATTTGTAGTGTCTTAACCCTTCAAATGCGATTTACCTGGCTTTAACCCGCTTGGCAACTCTCGTAATAATGCCATAGCACAATATCTGCGTAATGAAGCCCGTTTAATGAGACAACCCACAGCAAAATCTCACTATGATCAAGTCATAGTAGAATACCTGACTCTTGGCCATATGGCTAAGGTTCACCCGGACTTGTCAGCTGAATCTAAATCTCTTATTATCTCCCCCTTCAAGCAGTGTTAAAACCCAACAGTGCAACTACTAAATTTCGGGTCGTATTTAACGCTTCCAACCCCTCGTCTAATGGTATAAGTCTTAATGATATATTGTATCCTAGACCCATTTTACAAGCAGACCTTACCATTCTTGTTCTAAGATGGCGCCTTTTCAAATACGTTTTCAATGCCGATATCGAGAAAATGTATCGACAAATTCTCGTTGACGAAGCTCACACCCCATATCAGCGAATTATATGTCGCAATTCTGCCGATGAAGAGCTGAGTGACTTCGAAATTAAGACAGTTACTTTTGAAGAAAACTGCGCTCCCTACCTGGCGATCAGAACATTGCATGAGTTAGCCCAGCAATGTAAACCCGAAACCCCAATTGTGTCTGAGATCCTGAGAAATTATATGTACGTCGATGACGTCCTATTTGGATCTCATGATTTGACACAAGCCATTAATGCTCGTAAAGAGCTTGTTAACGTGTTGAACTCGGCTGGATTTTCTCTTAGAAAATGGGCAGCGAGCAATGAATGCTTTTTACAGGACGTACCCCCCGAGCATCTACTGGATGCAAAGTTGCAAGAATCTAATATATGTGGACAGGCTCCACAATAGTGCTCTCATGGTTGCAAAAACCCCTTGTTCAATTGAAAACATTCGTTGCGAACCGTGTATCTTCCATAGTTGAAGAATTACCAAAAGACACCTGGTCACATGTTGATTCGAAGAATAACTCCGCTGATCTAGCATTCCGTGGTATCAGAGCTAGTGAGCTTATCGTAAATGATTTATGGTGGCACGGCCCTCCATGGCTTAAACTGTCACATTCAGAATGGCCTTTGATTCGCCATGAATTGGAAACCCGAGGAAATACGACCAATAAGGACCCATCTTAATCACGTTAATAATTTTGATATTTTAGAATGGTTTTCTGATCTCTCCAGAGCTATGCAAGTACTCTGCTACGTTTACCGATTCTTTCATTTCCTCTCCCCCAAACACCATTTTCGCTATGAGAATACTGACATTCTCCACAAGAAAATTAAAAATATTCGAAATCGATTGATAATAGTGTGCCAAAAATTATATTTTCCTGAATATAATATTCTCTCTCAAGGCTTAACTTTGGGTCGACAAAGTAACCTTTTGATTCTAAACCCCTTCATTGACTCGGATGGTTTTCTTAGAGTAAACGGTAGACTTTCTCAATCCCTCATGCTTACTTATGAAGAAAGATTTCCCCAAATACTACCATATAATGCTAAATTCACTCGTTTATATATGGAACTGATCCACAAGTCCTCTATGCATGATGAAAATTCTCTCCTCCTTGATTTTGCAGGCCCTTTTGACATAAAGTCTTATGCCGGTCGTGGCTGCAAGATGACAAAAGGTTACGTTCTCATATTCGTGTGTTTTACAATGAAAGCAATTCATTTAGAGGTTACCAGCGAGATATCCACCCCAGTCGTTATGGCAGCCTTGTCCCGGTTTTTCTCACGTCGTGGTTGCCCACTCTCTATGTACTCTGATAATGGTACTGCTTGCGTTGGAGCTGCAAATATTCTTGTCAAAGATCAAGCCAACTTGCTTTCCCTCATCCGGCAGCAACTTATCACGCAAAAACCTTTTCAATCCTGGTGCGCCTCACATGGGAGGATTATGGGAGGCGGGTGTGAAAAGTTTCAAATCACACCTAAAAAAGATCTCTCATTCACAAAAATTCACGCTCCAAGAATTCTCAACAATGCTATCGTGAATAGAAGCTTGTTTAAATTCACGACCACTTAGCCCGATGAGCGAAAACCCATCGGATCTATCTGCCCTCACGCCTGGCCATTTCCTCATCGGCGTACCTCTTTTAGCACCTGCTGAACCTAACGTTTCAAATCAATCTCTAAGTTACGCAAAGCGTTGGCAAAAATTAAAGATACCCCATTTTGCACTCAGATGGAAAGAAGAGTACATTAAAGAGCTACCAAGCGAATTAAATGGAAATATCCCCAACGCGATTTGTGAACGGGTTTGTGAAATCTGTACGTCCAACGGCCTTGTTACACGACCAATTGTAAAATTATTTTTAATTTCCCCTCATGAACACTAATAACCTTCCACTCTATATTCCAGAAAAATGGCTACTCTGCCACGCCGTCTAAGAGCTAACAAAAGCGAAGTTCCAGCTGAACTACCAAAACCACAACATCGACCACGGTCATCTGGGCGTCCCCGAAAGCTTAAGGATTGCCGCTACTGCGACCTATACCACCCTTTGCGCAAATGCCTTCGTTTCAGACGGCTCGCAGTCCAAGAACGGATAAAGGTGGTGCAAAAATACAGATACTGCACAAATTGCTTAGCACATTCTCACACACTTAAAAACTGCCAGTGCGTGACAGATGTAGAATATGTGTATCTGAGCATCATACTCTCCTTCACCAAGATCATCACAGAAAGAAGCAAAGCGAACGTATCCGTCGGCAGCAGAAACGACTACAACAACAATATCAACGAAACCATCAGCAACAACATCAACGAAAATATCAGCACCAACGCCAGCAGAAAAATCGCTACAACAACAAGCATATACCTGTTGAAACTATCGGTTCTACCAATTCCCCAACAATTGTCATCAACGTCACTTCAAAATAAAAGGCACCTTCTTTAACCACTAACCTTCTATATAATAACTTGTTTATCATGAATTATTGCCTTATGAATTACTTATTGAACTACCTTATAAAACGAACAAAAATCTGTAAATACTTCATACTACTTACTATTGAATTAATATCTTAATGTTGAATTTATCTTATTTAATTAAGCCATATTTCTCCCTCCCCTCTCAAGGTATTGCAGTCCTGCAAGGGGGCGGGATGTTTAGGCGAAGAATGCATTCTTTAATTGCAATATAATTTTTCCTTTTTTTTATATATTCGTAAAAGCTCTCTCCTACATAGTTGGGAAGAGTTTAATATTTACAATGCATAACTAGTTTTAAGTTCCTATTTCTTGTTAGTTAAATTTAGTTGTTAACCCTCTACTGCATGAACATGTCTTAAATAAAGAAAAAAACAAAAAACACCGTTAAAATATATATATTTAGGACAATTAATACTTATTTAACAAAAATTTTAAAATTCACTGGAAAATTTGAAAGAAGAAAATGGAGCCATATATGCATTTACAGTTGTTTGAAAAAGAAAATAATTTATTCAGTGTGGAAACTTGTAAAGCAGTTTCTTTTGTCATTGTAACACAAGAACACGCAAAAAGTGTATGAGTGCAAAGAGCAATCATTTTGGCAAAGTTGCCGGTTTTCCATCCATTTAGGGACATGTTCTATTCCGTCAGCCCGTACTGAAATTAAGGGAAAATTCTGCGTTTTCTTCTTTTACTACTAGTGGGTGTATTTTCTCTAGTTGCTGCAGGAGTGTTTGATGCTGCAGGAGAGTTTCAGCTGTTGCAAGTTTGAAGTCAAACAACGGCATATATTGTTCCGATTTCCGGCACCACAGAATCCAAGCATTGACAACGCACATGTCAATCATGTGAAAAAAAAGTTTTTAATTCACTTTTTTGTTCTAGTTGTATTCTATAAAGACCTAGCAAAGAATCCAGTAAATCTACGTCACCCATATAGTAATTATATACATCAACTGCCCTAGGTGAATTGATTTCAATATGCTTCTTTTATTTTTCATTGTAGCGCTTTTTTGTTGATATAGGGTGACAGCCGACGTAAGTTGAAAGAATATTTACCATTTTGTTGTTAAACCAAGTGACAAGACCAAGCTTCCCCGGCCCAACTTTTTCATTTCCTTTTCGATTGGCATCTTGCAGTTCATTACACGATTTAGCCTTACTGTACCTAAAGGCAATAAACCATATTTCATGAGGTAAACTTGAAGCTTCGGACTGTTAAACCAATTATCAAAAAATATTTTATAGTTTTGTTCTTTTGGTATTGTAGTTGCTTATCTTGTTACAACGTTTCCACTTACTCCAAAATTAGGTGCTCCATCGGGAAATGTATCACTTTGAGCTCCGGCAAATATGTCAAAATCATAACTGAAACCTGAAACTCCACTCAACATAAAATTTTTAAATCCCCACTTGTGCGGCTTAGCTGATTATACTGTTTGAGGTGATGTCGGCACTAAATGTTCTTTGAGCACAAGCAACAGTCGTTTACGAATATTTTCCAACAATGGTCGAATCTTGTAGAGCTTATCGAACCCGGGTTCACCTGGTGGTTTTATATTTTCATTATTGTTGAAGTGTAAAAATCGTTTAATGGTCCCCCATCTGTTACATGTTATTGTGCTGCGTACAAACTCTTGGCCAATAAATGTATTCCAATAATGTCTGGGTGATGGTAGCTTTAATAAAGACATATAAATGACTATGCCTGAAAAAATTGTTATTAGAAAAAATTGAACTCACCTATAAACTGATGCATTTCGCTCCGAGTAATATTGGCAGGTTTATTTATATCAGTTTGTAATGCGATTAAATTCGATTGGTCACAATGAAGTTCATCAAATCATCGGTGAAAATACAACAAAACAATTCTGCTGGTGTCTCGAGCTCTTCAATGAAGTCAGGAATGTTCGAATCTCCTTGACATGGAAAATTATCACTTGAATAAGTGGGTAGACTAATTTCTTTCCAAATTGGAGCTCTTGGTTTTTAGTATATTTTCCATTGGACGTAGGTCTATCAGAGTCATCTGAGTAATCGGTGTCATCAGTCTCTGGTATACAAATATGTTCCTGACCACGCGGTTGACTTTCAAAATATTCTTCGTCAGTATCAGATACATAGTCGTCATCACTTTAATGACCATTAATAATTTCATTAACATATTTTAAATTACCATAAAATGATCGTACATTTATTTCTAAAATATTTGCATTGGTTTCTATGGAAAAAAAATAAGCCGCACATATGTATGTAGGTTAATTATATACTATAAGTGCATGAAAGTCCATATATCTCTTCGTCAATTTTTACAAAAAATTATATATATAATACTTACTTTCCAGATATGTTATATTTTTATTTGAAAAAGAACTTCACTTTCTATACGAAAGTATTTTTTTTATTATATATTTGTCATTTTATTTTATGTACATTGTATGTACATAAATTACTCCAAAATTTACTTTTTTACACTTGAAGCGCTTGGGAAAAACTAAAGGAAATATTTGCTAAAACACACCTTAAAAATATTTTGCATTACATTTCAGTAGAAAATAAATCAGAGAGAATGAAGAATATTATTCTCTTTTGATTAAGTCCCGTTTTTATAAAAATAGAATGCAATATAAGTTAAAAACCATATTTGGCGTTGTATGCTGTAGAAATAAACTATAAAATTTTAATACTAATCCCCCCTGTATTTACTTTCTCCCCGATTTTTTCAACACATAAAATATTTTTCGAAAGACCCTCGCGCAATCATCCTGAGAATTATACAAATTGGTAATATATATAAAACCCAGAAGGTGCATGGGCACGACTGGTAAAAGAATGTAAAAGAATTTAGTGTAACATTTTTCAAAGACAAAAAAGAACCAAGAAAAGAATAAAAGTGCTAAAGTTTTATTAATGAAAATTTTTTGTGAAGTTTATTAATGAAATGAGTTTTAATGAGTTTTATTAATGAAAATTTTTTGAGAAAAATTTTTTTAATGATGTGAGGTTATTATTATCAAGAATAAAGCCAAACATGTTACTATAAAGTAAATTATCTAATATCTGAACACGTATTTTGTGAAAAATTTTAAAAATTTGTTTTGAATTAAGAAAGAATAAAATAAAGTTTTTTTTTTTTGAAAATATGTCATTATAAATTCAAATTTTGGTGTAAAATTTTCATTCTCCTTTGCAACACAGATAATATTTTGAGTATGGGTAATAGCCAAAATAAGATGAATGAGGTAATAACAGAGTCAGTTAAGAACCCCACGTTAATAAGTGTTAGTTTGGAAGTGTTCATTTTAATATGCGTTTTGATAACAATAACGGTAACTATTAACCACTTAAGGAAATACGTAAAAAAGCAAATAAGGGTACAACAAGTTAGAAATATAGTTTGAAATTTTTTCTGATGGAGGAGACAAAAGAAGAAATATTTAGAAATTTAAGAATAGCAAAAGAAAATATGAACAAATTGGACTTCTAGGAAGGTAATAAGGAACCGGAGAAGAATTGGACAAAGATGTTAAAAGAAAACAAAGAGACACTTAGAAAACATGACATACTGAATACTGATCCTAAACCAATTACCATCTAATGTTCTGAAAACCGAACTGTCCACAGAGGAAGATATATATAAAGGAATACAATTAGAGGAAAAGATACAGAGTAAAAGAAAGGAATTAAATTTATTTTGAAAAGAGAAAAGGAAAAGAAAAAGATAGAGAATAGAAAGAAACCTTCAAAAGAGTAAGGATATTTAAAAAAAAGGAAAAGGAAAATTATATATGAACAAAATGAAAACAAGTAAATTAAAGTAATAAAATACAATGTTGAATCATACATTAAGTGGAAACTTTGAACTGAATATTCTATTTGAGAACAAACACAATGAAACAAAGAAAACAAAATTTTTCTTTAGAAAGTGAAAAAAATTTAAATTTTACAAAAAAGAAAAATGAAAGAAAAATTTTAAAAATATGGTAAATAGAGACATAACTAAGAATTTGTATTGAAATTTATTTAAGATAAACATTAAACAAATAAATAAAATATAATCTAAAAGATAACAAATTAATAAAATATAAGAGGAAATAAAATTTATATTAAAAAATGTTTAAGACAAATAATGACAATTAATAATAAAAATAATAACAATAAGATATAGAAAATTATATGTTAGAATTTATATAAGAAAAAGATAAAAATTATTGTAATGAATAAATAAATTAAAGTTAAAAGGAAAAATAAAATTAAAATTGAATTGTCAATGTCCCATATGCAAAATTTAATAAAGATAATATCGATGTTAAAGAGATCTAATGAACACAATTTATTTAAAAAGGCGTCAACAATTTGTTTTCTGATACGATTTATACAAAAAATGTATTGGAATGGCATTAGTATCGGTCATATTTTTTTGGCAATGATAGTGGTGAATATGAAAATAAAAATTTGAATAAGGGAAATAAACTCGAAATGATGAAAACAATAACTTAAATGATGAAGATAAGGATTGACATGATAATGATAGAATATGAAATGATAAGGGAAAGAAAACGCTGGAGATGACTAACAGAGTGACATGATAATAATACAAAGTGAGGAAAATATGACAGCACCTATTTAAATTGATCACTTCGAGATGTGTGCATTGGCATCGGCAAATGAGATTTGTAGGAAATTAACTATATGGGGAATTAATATTGCGCACACAGGACGTATTCGTGTAGGACACCACGTACCTAAAATGAAATGGATATGAATATTAAGCTAGCGAGATATACAGTGATAGTTCTGCGAAACTAGATTTCGATGTGAAGAAACTTTTATCTAGTGTGAAGGAGTAAATAAAATTGTAACGCGCGAGATATACAGCCCAATTCTCAATAACAATTCCCTGGGAATTTTTTCCCTATTCCCTGTTCCCCTATTCTTAATAATATCTCCCCGGGAATTTTTTCTCTTTACCCTTCACCCTTATTCTAAAAGAACTTCGAAAATGGGAAACTCTTCCCCGGGAAAAAAGTAGCTATTCTGAATGTCAATAAAAGGGAGAATAATTTGGGAATAATTCCGCGAAAAAATTGCGAGGGAGTGCCGCGAAAAATGTAACTATATAATATTTTTATGAAAAATAGTAATACTGTCTGGGTGGAGTGAACCCCCGATGCTGTGAACACCGCGTTAGAGTGAACACCAGAATGTTTACATTGACTACTCTGTAGAGTGAACAGTCATGAACCTCTAAAGAGTGAACATACTTTATAGTAAGTTTTTAGGTTGGGCGAAAGAGAAAAACAAAGAAAAAGAGTATAAAAATTAAAGGGAACAAAAAACAACGCTAAAATAAAGATTCTTTCAGAGTAAGTTGACAAGTTTCTCCCACAAATACGTAATCTATGAAGTGTGAATCTAGTTTTGTCTGCGCGCATGTTCCAATAATATCGCGTCTCAAAGTTGATTTGTGAATATTGGTGTTACGTACATAATTGTTACATAAAAATGGATTCGAAAAAAAGAAAGTATTTATCCTTAAAACAAAAAAGCGACATTATAAAAGAAATCGAAAAAGGTGCTAGTGTTACTTCTTTGGCACAGCGTTATGGCGTTGCAAAATCGACAATTTGTGGAATAAATAAAAAGAAAATCGGAGTATTGAAGCTTATCGGTAACTATTCACTTGGAACCCAAAGAAGAAAGACGCTTAAAAAAGGAGAGTTTCCATGCATGGAAAAAGCATTGTACAACTGGTTTGTGAGACAACGTCAGAACAATTTTCCTGTCAGTGGCGATGTGATCAAGGAAAAGGCAAAGGCATTACATGGGGACATTCAAGAGAAGGAAAGCGGCTTTAATGCCAGTTCTGGCTGGTTGGCAGGATTTAAGTCACGCTATGGAATTCGACTGTTAAAGGTGTGCGGCGAGAAATTGTCTTCAGATCAACAAGCTGTTGAGCCTTTTAAACAAAAGTTAAATGACGTAGTTCGCGAATTACAGCTGTGTAGTAGTCAAATCTACAATGCAGATGAGACTGGCTTGTTTTGGAAAAAACTGATGTGACCAGCTCTGAAAAAGTGGCTCCAGGTAGAAAAATGGAGAAGGCAAGAGTCACTTTTCTTACATGCACTAATGCAACTGGCGAGCATAAAATCAAGCCATTGGTAATAGGTCGTGCAAAAAATCCTCGTTCTTTTAAATCGTTTAAAATTCCAGTAGATTATCGAAATTCTAAGAATGCTTGGATGACATCTGAAATTTTTAAAGACTGGTTCCATACATGCTTTGTTCCACAGGTAAGAATCTTATAACCAAAGTTTAACCGTTTACAAAAATTATACGGGTATGTATCTTACAGGTTCAGAAATTTCTGCAGCTAAAGGGGTTACCACAAAAAACTCTTCTTTTGTTGGATAATGCTCCCTGTCACGCTCCGATTGATCAATTAAGAACAAGTGATGGAGCCATATTCGTGATTTACATGCCGCCGAATGTAACACCCTTGATCCAACCTATGGATCAAAACGTGATCCGTATAACAAAGCTGCATTACAGGAAAAATCTTCTGGCATTAGCTGTTGGAAAGGAAAACATCACAGAGTTCCTAAAAGCATTAACGTTGAAAAATGCATTGTCGCTGTTGCTGCTTGCATGGAATCAATTGAAAGCTGATGTTATAAAAAAATGTTGGGTGGCTATTTTGAAAAGCACGGCAGTTGAACCTATTTCTAACGGTGATGATGAAGAAGAAGGAATGACGTTGAGTGCACTTCGGCAAAAGTTGTTAGCCGAACGATACAAAGATGTTTATCAAATCCAAAATTTACTTCAGATCATTAATTCAGATGTAAGTTTGCAGGAAAATTGTTTTATAGCTTATACACGTATGTATGTTGATTTTTCTTTATTTTTATTTTCAGACAAACTATACTGAAGAAGGTATTGAAAACTGGAATTCAATAGAGAACAGAGAGCCAAATCCTGTGGAAGATATCGCCGGCACATTTGATATATCAGATGATGAAGACAATGGCGAAACACCAGCAAACACAAATCCGATATCAGCTGCTGAAGCCATTAAGGTTTTTGATAAGGGTATCGAATGGGCTGAGGCTAATACCACAAATTTCGCGAATATACAAGCTTTACATTACCTTCGTGATCAAGCAGTGCAAATATCGGTAAACCAAAAAAACAAACAACAATTGCTAGTTTTTTCCAGTCTTAAGGTGCTATTACATGATGTGTTTTTTACATATGTACTGTCACTTTTTTTATCCATATGAAATTCCTCATGTCTGTCAAAACTGGCTTTTACATACGATTCATAATTTTTGCTATCACACGTGCATATATATTTCCGTATGACATAACCTCTAAATGTAAACAACAGCTAATTTAATTTGTGAATTTACAAAAATTTATTGTTAAAAAAAAGTAATATATTTTTTAATTGTTAATTAATATTAAACAATTTATTTTTCTTTCAATATTAATCTCTATAATTTACTCTGTTTTTCTTTCGCCACAAGCAGTGTTGTATTTTCATATGTTTGACATGCAAAAATAGAACCTGTTCTAATTGAAAAATGTACATGTGACATCCTCATGTATTGTACATAAACAATGTTTCATATGTATCACACGATGTGTACAACTTTTGTTGTGGGAAAATTTGACAGTACATATGTAAAAAACACATCATGTAATAGCACCTTTAAAAGTACTATATGAAAAAAAATAAAATGTATAACATATAAATTAATTTAAAATGAATAAATTCGTATTTTTCACAAAAAAAAAGTTCAACCTTAATTTGCTCTGCAAAAATTAGTTCACTCTACCAAGACAGCACTGTATATATCATTTAAAATATTGTATAATAATATTATTATGGCATTACTGTTGCTTTCAGGTCAAAAGCAACAAACAAAAAACAAATTCATGTTCTTTTGAACACTATGCAAACCAACCCTGATGTTGCATGCTTTGCTCCATCTTGTCCTGCTGCTGCTCTTCCGCTTCATTTACCATCAGAAACGCTACACTGAAAATTTTTTGTATTTATTTTTAATTTATTAAAGATTTAAAAAAAAGTTTTACTTTTAATTTCCACAAAAATTTTTAAATTTGTAAACGAAACAAAACAACTGAAGCAAAACAGCTGTCTTCGAATAATCGAAATTCTCTCTCCCATATTGTTCTTCTCCCCGCCTGTTTAGAATAAGAGGATTTATTCTCCGGAAAAATTAATTCCCCGGGAACTCATTTCATATTTAGAATTGGGCTGATAGTGATAATCCATCTCTAATAAGTTAAAGTACTGGAGAAGCTATTATCTAATATGGAGAATGATGAAATTGAAAATGAATTACACTATAATGGAAGAGTGACGAAATATATGTATATGAAAATGAAAATAAATCCCAAGTAAAAGTAAAAGGACAAAGAAAAAGATATTAAATACTTATAGGATGAATATGAATAGTATGTTAAGATGGAACAGAAGGGAAAATTTGACAACGTAAGGAATTTTTAGTGCAATGTATCAGGGGAAACAACATGCGATAAAACATTGAAACATAACAAATTAATGACAAATATAATTACCTTATTATTGGCCGAAGTGAGTTGACCATATTGTATTGATTGAATATATAGAATAGATTGATGTAATAGAACAAACAAAAAAAAATTTTTTTTTTAGATTTTCATTGACCAAACTAAATTGTTTATATTATATAGATGGGATAAACAAAAGAAATTGATGAATTAAATTTATAATATGAAATTTTAGAATATCTGATGTTTGGAAATTAGTAAAGTCTTAAACAAAAATGTAGAGATACTAAGAAAATTTGGTGCAGGATTTATTAAATTGTAAAATAGATTATATAATAACATTATCCACCTTTTGCATCACAATAATAATATAAATTAAACTATTTTCAAAAAAAGAAAAAAATACAATAAAAGCAATAAAAACAAATAGATGCCAATGTTATAATATCAATATTAAGACCATAATAAACAAACTTTGTTTAAGGAAAATGCAATTATATATAATACAGAATATTTAGTCAACAAAAATTTTTTTGCAAACAAATAATTTTAAAAAGTTAGTAATTTAAATATTATAAAATATAAATAAAAACTATTTTTCTAAAATTATATACTAAAAGACATTTAATTATATTTTACACTATCCACCGATTATATTGTTAAAAAATCATCCAAATTTATAAAAAATAATTTTGTGATATTCTTTAAGGGTGTACTCGTGAACAGAGAGAGGGTCATCCAAAGAGTTTCAGATAAACGCAGGGGTACCGTAATGCTCTTTTCTTTCTCCTTCGCTTTTTCTTATTTTTCTTAATGAAATTTTATGTTAAACTATCAATCCTATCAACTCTTTTGCAGACGACAGCAATACTTGCCATTCATATGTAATGGTGCGGCGGTGGTGGAACTTCCGCTTCCTGTTTCCCTGAGCCTTTGCTGGTCGCACGTGCTTGCGAAGGGGCCTAGCTTGCCGGATGGGTGGGGTCTTGCTCAGGCCCAGGGAAACCGCACTACAGATGTTCACGTGCGATTTAAAAAACTGTAAAAAAAGGGACGCTAAATGGGACGGATGGCCATACTTACCTTGGGATTGGGGACGAGGTGTTCTGTCCCTTTTGCCCACCCTACCATGTTACCTCGACTCCATCTTAATTGGAGGTAACCCACAAATGATAAGAAAATTTGGTTTGGTTTGGTTTCCTACATTGGGTTTAGAAAAAATTTATTTAACCTTCATTTTAAGGTTTTTTTTAATTTAAAATTTCAAATTACGTTAGCAACATTTTTTTTTTTTTTTAATTTAAGTTAGTGGTGACTAATTTTTATGGTTCACTGCACTTTAATAAAATTTTAATTTATATATATAGGAAAATTTTTAATTTATGTATAGGAAAATTTTTATTTTATATATAGGAAAATTTTTTAAATTTGTATATAGGAAAATTTGTTTTAATTTATATATAGGAAAATTTTTAATTTATATATAGGAAAATTTTTAATTTATATATAGGAAAGATTTTTTTTTTTAATTTATATATAGGACAATTTTTAATTTATATATAGGAAAATTTTTAATTTATATATAGGAAAATTTTTTAATTTATATATAGAAAATTTTTAATTTATATATAGGAAAATTTTTTAATATTGAAAAAAAATTCTTAATTTTTTTTAAAAGACTTAATTTTAGAAAAATTTTAGAATTAGAAAAATTAAATTTTAGGAAAATTTTTAATTTTAGGAAAATTTTTAAATTTAGGAAAATTTAAATTTTAGACAATTTCATATCTAGACAAATTTTTATATTTAGTTTAATTTTATACTTAAAAATTTTTTTTATATATAGTAAAAATTTTTTTTATTTTGACAAATTTATATGTAGCAAAATTTTATTCTTAAGAAAATTTTTAAATTTAGCAAATTTTTATAACTAACAAATTTTTTTTTTATTTAATTTAAATTTTATAGTTAGATAAATCTTAGGAAATTTTTGTTTTCCTTTATTTTTCTTTCCTTTTTATTTAATTTCACTTTAAGAAAATTTTTTAATTAGTTTATTTTAACTACATAAATATATAATGAACGATATTAACATCTATGATATAATCATTAAATAAAGATTATTAATAACAAAAGAGGGGTTACCGTTTACAAAATACAAATTGCTCCGTAACGTGACAGCTTCATCCCATCTTCCCTTTGTTCAGCATGTTGTTTAACGTTTTGTTGAATTAATTTTACGATGGTTGTTGTTTAACACTTAAGTTGCAGTAGCATGATCATGCGCGGTATTTTGTTTGTGGAATATACTAATGATGTTTGTTAAATTTTTTTTTAACGGTATTTACACAAAATAGGTATGTGTCTTTAATTATCGTTCATATTATTTTCTTTTGTAAAGTTTTTTTCGTATTTTACATTCTTAAATTCTTTAAATTTCTCAAAATTTTCTTTAATTACTGATATTTTGTATTATCAATAAATTTATTATGTTTTTTTTCATTATTTTAATTTGTTTTATTTTTTTTTTTAGTCTTATAACTTTAATTCCTTAAAACTTTTAATTCTATGTTATGTCTTCGACTTTAAATTTATTTAACTTTTAATCTCTTTAATTTAATTTACTTGTTCTTTCACTTTACTTTCTTAAATTTTAATTTATTACACAATTAAATTTTACAGGCTTTTACTCCACCTTTTCGCGTAACAACTCCATTTCAACTTCCAAAACTTGAATTTTAATTTTCTTAATTTTTAATTTTCTTAAATTTTAATTTTTTTTTTAAACTTAAATTTTTTTTTTAAACTTAACATCAACATCAAAACTTCATTTCCCCGACTTAAATTTTACTTTATTATATCAAACCTATCTTCATTCATTCATTCATCTCAAGATAAAAACCTGTTTCAAAGAAAAAAACTCACAACCATTCATTGAGTCCATTCACACTCATTCATAATACTCTCTAGCATTGAAAACACGCTCACTCATGTATGACGACGAGAGTACGTGAAATCATTACAAGAACAAAAAAAAAAGTGGTTTGACCAGACTGATTGCAAAGTTTATGATTGAGTGAATGGACATACAACAATAAACAGACAGTTGGTAACAAAAAAACCCACATCAAGTGTTTCAGTAAAGTGTACTGAAAACACAAAACATACATTTAAACAAATCACATACAGACGAAACGGTATTTTTTTTTCATGCAAAAATTTTGCATGGCAAAAGACATAAATAACGTTTCGTTTAATGTGACTTGTATGTGCTGTTAAGTACAGTCTTCACCAAAATAAACGGCCGTCACAAATCAGATGATTTCGATTTCTATGAAAGGTAGAAATCAACTGAAACGGTCGGATGGGTTTTCTGGGCTTGCCATTTTAAATCTTTGCCTTGAGTTTACATCTTCTGCATATAAAAAAAGAAATCAAAACAGCAGTTTACGCTGTTGGGGTTTTCCAAAACATGGTTCGATATCCATTGTTCAACGGAAAAGATTCCAACACAGAGATTTTTGGTTACTTTAAAGATTCAGTGTATTGGATTCTTATATCTAACAGAGACCTTAAACCAGCGATCTTTGTTCCTTTCAAAATTCGGTGATTTAAGTTCTCTCATTAAACAATGGACATGGACGCAGAGGTTTTGGGGGACCTTACTTAATTAAAACCGGTGTTTTGAACTCTCTAATCATAAACAAAAAGATTTCATACAGAGGCTTTGTCGGAAATGGGCTTAATACAGGACTAGCTATGAAATGGTATATAGACTCAATGATGAAATAATAAATGAATGAAGATTAGCCGGATAGGAATTTAAAACCAATGTCATAGTTAATTAAATTCAATGGAATATATAGGAAAAATTTTAGAAAATTTAATTGGGTTCTAAAATTAAATTACGCTCAATTCAAAAATTCAATTAGGTTTTAAAATTATATGAGGTTCAAATCGAACCCACGCAAAAGTTTTAAATTATTTAAAATTTTTTTTTCCAATAAATTTATCCCCAATGTAGTAACCAAAACCAAACCAATTACTACAAAAAAATCCGTAAGTATGTATGACCATCCATCAAAAAAAATAAAAACTTAAAATTTGAGACTTTAATATTTTTTCCCGATTGTTTGCTAATATTTCGTGCTATAAAAATTATTTCGGACAAGTAACCGGTTCATTTAAACGAAGTTCTTGTATTCCGGGAACAACCTTTAATGACCAAAGCAAGATAAAATCACAAAAATTAATTAAATGTTTGAAGGGTGAACTAAAATTCAAAACCCATCCCAATTTCGGTTAATTTAAATAGCGATATACGCATATTTAATCAAAATTCCAGAAATTGAAAGGAGGCATGAATTTCAGAACACATATATAAAAAAATTAGGAATTAGGAACAATTGGTGCTTCCCCGGTGCACAGATGTTAAAAAAAATTTGAATGAATTATTAAGTTCCTATGTAGGCAAAAAAAATTGAAGTAAAAAAACGGGACTATTGTTTCGGGCCCCACGTTGGGCGCCATTTCTGTAATGGTGCGGCGGTGGTGGAACTTCCGCTTCCTGTTTCCCCGAGCCTTTGCTGGTCGCACGTGCTTGCGAAGGGGCCTAGCTCGCCGGATGGGTGGGGTCTTGCTCAGGCCCAGGGAAACCGCACTACAGATGTTCACGTGCGATTTAAAAAACTGTAAAAAAAACGGACGCTAAATGGGACGGATGGCCATACTTACCTTGGGATTGGGGACGAGGTGTTCTGTCCCTTTTGCCCTCCCTACCATGTTACCTCGACTCCATCTTAATTGGAGGTAACCCACAAATGATAAGAAAATTTGGTTTGGTTTGGTTTCCTACATTGGGTTTAGAAAAAAATTTATTTAACCTTCATTTTAAGGTTTTTTAATTTAAAATTTCAAATTACGTTAGCAACATTTTTTTTTTTTAATTTAAGTTAGTGGTGACTAATTTTTATGGTTCACTGCACTTTACTTACATATGTATATATAATTTTATAAAATTTTAATTTATATATATAGGAAAATTTTTAATTTATATATAGGAAAATTTTTAATTTATATATAGGAAAATTTTTTGAATTTATATATAGGAAAATTTTTTTTAATTTATGTATAGGAAAATTTTTTAATTTATATATAGGAAAATTTTTAATTTATATATAGGAAAATTTTTTAATTTTGAAAAAAAATTCTTAATTTTTTTTTAAAGACTTAATTTTTGAAAAATTTTAGAATTAGAAAAATTCAATTTTAGGAAAATTTTTAAATTTGGGAAAATTTAAATTTTAGACAATTTCATATCTAGACAAATTTTTATATTTAGTTTAATTTTATACTTAAAAATTTTTTTTTATATATAGTAAATTTTTTTTTTTATTTAGACAAATTTATATGTAGCAAAATTTTATTCTTAAGAAAATTTTTAAATTTAGCAAATTTTTATATCTAACAAATTTTTTTTTATTTAATTTAAATTTTATAGTTAGATAAATCTTGGGAAATTTTTGTTTTCCTTTATTTTTCTTTCCTTTTTATTTAATTTCACTTTAAGAAAATTTTTTAATTAGTTTATTTTAATTACATAAGTATATAATGAACGATATTAACATCCATGATATAAAAATTAAATAAAGATTATTAATAACAAAAGAGGGGTTACCGTTTACAAAATACAAATTGCTCCGTAACGTGACAGCTTCATCCCATTTTGCCTTTGTTCTGCATGTTGTTTAACGTTTTGTTGAATTAATTTTACGATGGTTGTTGTTTAACACTTAAGTTGCAGTAGCATGATCATGCGCGGTATTTTGTTTGTGGAATATACTAATGATGTTTGTTAAATTTTTTTTTTAACGGTATTTACACAAAATAGGTATGTGTCTTTAATTATCGTTCATATTATTTTCTTTTGTAAAGTTTTTTTCGTATTTTACATTCTTAAATTCTTTAAATTTCTCAAAATTTTCTTTAATTACTGATATTTTGTATTATCAATAAATTTATTATGTTTTTTTCATTATTTTAATTTGTTTTATTTTTTTTTTTAGTCTTATAACTTTAATTCCTTAAAACTTTTAATTCTATGTTATGTCTTCGACTTTAAATTTATTTAACTTTTAATCTCTTTAATTTAATTTACTTGTTCTTTCACTTTACTTTCTTAAATTTTAATTTATTACACAATTAAATTTTACAGGCTTTTACTCCACCTTTTCGCGTAACAACTCCATTTCAACTTCCAAAACTTGAATTTTAATTTTCTTAATTTTTAATTTTCTTAAATTTTAATTTTTTTTTTAAACTTAAATTTTTTTTTTAAACTTAACATCAACATCAAAACTTCATTTCCCCGACTTAAATTTTACTTTATTATATCAAACCTATCTTCATTCATTCATTCATCTCAAGATAAAAACCTGTTTCAAAGAAAAAAACTCACAACCATTCATTGAGTCCATTCACACTCATTCATAATACTCTCTAGCATTGAAAACACGCTCACTCATGTATGACGACGAGAGTACGTGAAATCAATACAAGAACAAAAAAAAAAAGTGGTTTGACCAGACTGATTGCAAAGTTTATGATTGAGTGAATGGACATACAACAATAAACAGACAGTTGGTAACAAAAAAACCCACATCAAGTGTTTCAGTAAAGTGTACTGAAAACACAAAACATACATTTAAACAAATCACATACAGACGAAACGGTATTTTTTTTTCATGCAAAAATTTTGCATGGCAAAAGACATAAATAACGTTTCGTTTAATGTGACTTGTATGTGCTGTTAAGTACAGTCTTCACCAAAATAAACGGCCGTCACAAATCAGATGATTTCGATTTCTATGAAAGGTAGAAATCAACTGAAACGGTCGGATGGGTTTTCTGGGCTTGCCATTTTAAATCTTTGCCTTGAGTTTACATCTTCTGCATATAAAAAAAGAAATCAAAACAGCAGTTTACGCTGTTGGGGTTTTCCAAAACATGGTTCGATATCCATTGTTCAACGGAAAAGATTCCAACACAGAGATTTTTGGTTACTTTAAAAATTCAGTGTATTGGATTCTTATATCTAACAGAGACCTTAAACCAGCGATCTTTGTTCCTTTCAAAATTCGGTGATTTAAGTTCTCTCATTAAACAATGGACATGGACGCAGAGGTTTTGGGGGACCTTACTTAATTAAAACCGGTGTTTTGAACTCTCTAATCATAAACAAAAAGATTTCATACAGAGGCTTTGTCGGAAATGGGCTTAATACAGGACTAGCTATGAAATGGTATATAGACTAAATGATGAAATAATAAATGAATGAAGATTAGCCGGATAGGAATTTAAAACCAATGTCATAGTTAATTAAATTCAATGGAATATATAGGAAAAATTTTAGAAAATTTAATTGGGTTCTAAAATTAAATTACGCTCAATTCAAAAATTCAATTAGGTTTTAAAATTATATGAGGTTCAAATCGAACCCACGCAAAAGTTTTAAATTATTTAAAATTTTTTTTTTCCAATAAATTTATCCCCAATGTAGTAACCAAAACCAAACCAATTACTACAAAAAAATCCGTAAGTATGTATGACCATCCATCAAAAAAAAATAAAAACTTAAAATTTGAGACTTTAATATTTTTTCCCGATTGTTTGCTAATATTTCGTGCTATAAAAATTATTTCGGACAAGTAACCGGTTCATTTAAACGAAGTTCTTGTATTCCGGGAACAACCTTTAATGACCAAAGCAAGATAAAATCACAAAAATTAATTAAATGTTTGAAGGGTGAACTAAAATTCAAAACCCATCCCAATTTCGGTTAATTTAAATAACGATATACGCATATTTAATCAAAATTCCAGAAATTGAAAGGAGGCATGAATTTCAGAACACATATATAAAAAAATTAGGAATTAGGAACAATTGGTGCTTCCCCGGTGCACAGATGTTAAAAAAAATTTGAATGAATTATTAAGTTCCTATGTAGGCAAAAAAAATTGAAGTAAAAAAACGGGACTATTGTTTCGGGCCCCACGTTGGGCGCCATTTCTGTAATGGTGCGGCGGTGGTGGAACTTCCGCTTCCTGTTTCCCCGAGCCTTTCCTGGGCGCACGTGCTTGCGAAGGGGCCTAGCTCGCCGGATGGGTGGGGTCTTGCTCAGGCCCAGGGAAACCGCACTACAGATGTTCACGTGCGATTTAAAAAACTGTAAAAAAAACGGACGCTAAATGGGACGGATGGCCATACTTACCTTGGGATTGGGGACGAGGTGTTCTGTCCCTTTTGCCCTCCCTACCATGTTACCTCGACTCCATCTTAATTGGAGGTAACCCACAAATGATAAGAAAATTTGGTTTGGTTTGGTTTCCTACATTGGGTTTAGAAAAAAATTTATTTAACCTTCATTTTAAGGTTTTTTAATTTAAAATTTCAAATTACGTTAGCAACATTTTTTTTTTTTAATTTAAGTTAGTGGTGACTAATTTTTATGGTTCACTGCACTTTACTTACATATGTATATATAATTTTATAAAATTTTAATTTATATATATAGGAAAATTTTTAATTTATATATAGGAAAATTTTTAATTTATATATAGGAAAATTTTTTGAATTTATATATAGGAAAATTTTTTTTAATTTATGTATAGGAAAATTTTTTAATTTATATATAGGAAAATTTTTAATTTATATATAGGAAAATTTTTTAATTTTGAAAAAAAATTCTTAATTTTTTTTTAAAGACTTAATTTTTGAAAAATTTTAGAATTAGAAAAATTCAATTTTAGGAAAATTTTTAAATTTGGGAAAATTTAAATTTTAGACAATTTCATATCTAGACAAATTTTTATATTTAGTTTAATTTTATACTTAAAAATTTTTTTTTATATATAGTAAATTTTTTTTTTTATTTAGACAAATTTATATGTAGCAAAATTTTATTCTTAAGAAAATTTTTAAATTTAGCAAATTTTTATATCTAACAAATTTTTTTTTATTTAATTTAAATTTTATAGTTAGATAAATCTTGGGAAATTTTTGTTTTCCTTTATTTTTCTTTCCTTTTTATTTAATTTCACTTTAAGAAAATTTTTTAATTAGTTTATTTTAATTACATAAGTATATAATGAACGATATTAACATCCATGATATAAAAATTAAATAAAGATTATTAATAACAAAAGAGGGGTTACCGTTTACAAAATACAAATTGCTCCGTAACGTGACAGCTTCATCCCATTTTGCCTTTGTTCTGCATGTTGTTTAACGTTTTGTTGAATTAATTTTACGATGGTTGTTGTTTAACACTTAAGTTGCAGTAGCATGATCATGCGCGGTATTTTGTTTGTGGAATATACTAATGATGTTTGTTAAATTTTTTTTTAACGGTATTTACACAAAATAGGTATGTGTCTTTAATTATCGTTCATATTATTTTCTTTTGTAAAGTTTTTTTCGTATTTTACATTCTTAAATTCTTTAAATTTCTCAAAATTTTCTTTAATTACTGATATTTTGTATTATCAATAAATTTATTATGTTTTTTTCATTATTTTAATTTGTTTTATTTTTTTTTTTAGTCTTATAACTTTAATTCCTTAAAACTTTTAATTCTATGTTATGTCTTCGACTTTAAATTTATTTAACTTTTAATCTCTTTAATTTAATTTACTTGTTCTTTCACTTTACTTTCTTAAATTTTAAATTATTACACAATTAAATTTTACAGGCTTTTACTCCACCTTTTCGCGTAACAACTCCATTTCAACTTCCAAAACTTGAATTTTAATTTTCTTAATTTTTAATTTTCTTAAATTTTAATTTTTTTTTTAAACTTAAATTTTTTTTTTAAACTTAACATCAACATCAAAACTTCATTTCCCCGACTTAAATTTTACTTTATTATATCAAACCTATCTTCATTCATTCATTCATCTCAAGATAAAAACCTGTTTCATAGAAAAAAACTCACAACCATTCATTGAGTCCATTCACACTCATTCATAATACTCTCTAGCATTGAAAACACGCTCACTCATGTATGACGACGAGAGTACGTGAAATCAATACAAGAACAAAAAAAAAAGTGGTTTGACCAGACTGATTGCAAAGTTTATGATTGAGTGAATGGACATACAACAATAAACAGACAGTTGGTAACAAAAAAACCCACATCAAGTGTTTCAGTAAAGTGTACTGAAAACACAAAACATACATTTAAACAAATCACATACAGACGAAACGGTATTTTTTTTTCATGCAAAAATTTTGCATGGCAAAAGACATAAATAACGTTTCGTTTAATGTGACTTGTATGTGCTGTTAAGTACAGTCTTCACCAAAATAAACGGCCGTCACAAATCAGATGATTTCGATTTCTATGAAAGGTAGAAATCAACTGAAACGGTCGGATGGGTTTTCTGGGCTTGCCATTTTAAATCTTTGCCTTGAGTTTACATCTTCTGCATATAAAAAAAGAAATCAAAACAGCAGTTTACGCTGTTGGGGTTTTCCAAAACATGGTTCGATATCCATTGTTCAACGGAAAAGATTCCAACACAGAGATTTTTGGTTACTTTAAAAATTCAGTGTATTGGATTCTTATATCTAACAGAGACCTTAAACCAGCGATCTTTGTTCCTTTCAAAATTCGGTGATTTAAGTTCTCTCATTAAACAATGGACATGGACGCAGAGGTTTTGGGGGACCTTACTTAATTAAAACCGGTGTTTTGAACTCTCTAATCATAAACAAAAAGATTTCATACAGAGGCTTTGTCGGAAATGGGCTTAATACAGGACTAGCTATGAAATGGTATATAGACTAAATGATGAAATAATAAATGAATGAAGATTAGCCGGATAGGAATTTAAAACCAATGTCATAGTTAATTAAATTCAATGGAATATATAGGAAAAATTTTAGAAAATTTAATTGGGTTCTAAAATTAAATTACGCTCAATTCAAAAATTCAATTAGGTTTTAAAATTATATGAGGTTCAAATCGAACCCACGCAAAAGTTTTAAATTATTTAAAATTTTTTTTTTTCCAATAAATTTATCCCCAATGTAGTAACCAAAACCAAACCAATTACTACAAAAAAATCCGTAAGTATGTATGACCATCCATCAAAAAAAATAAAAACTTAAAATTTGAGACTTTAATATTTTTTCCCGATTGTTTGCTAATATTTCGTGCTATAAAAATTATTTCGGACAAGTAACCGGTTCATTTAAACGAAGTTCTTGTATTCCGGGAACAACCTTTAATGACCAAAGCAAGATAAAATCACAAAAATTAATTAAATGTTTGAAGGGTGAACTAAAATTCAAAACCCATCCCAATTTCGGTTAATTTAAATAGCGATATACGCATATTTAATCAAAATTCCAGAAATTGAAAGGAGGCATGAATTTCAGAACACATATATAAAAAAATTAGGAATTAGGAACAATTGGTGCTTCCCCGGTGCACAGATGTTAAAAAAAATTTGAATGAATTATTAAGTTCCTATGTAGGCAAAAAAAATTGAAGTAAAAAAACGGGACTATTGTTTCGGGCCCCACGTTGGGCGCCATTTCTGTAATGGTGCGGCGGTGGTGGAACTTCCGCTTCCTGTTTCCCCGAGCCTTTGCTGATCGCACGTGCTTGCGAAGGGGCCTAGCTCGCCGGATGGGTGGGGTCTTGCTCAGGCCCAGGGAAACCGCACTACAGATGTTCACGTGCGATTTAAAAAACTGTAAAAAAAAAACGGACGCTAAATGGGACGGATGGCCATACTTACCTTGGGATTGGGGACGAGGTGTTCTGTCCCTTTTGCCCTCCCTACCATGTTACCTCGACTCCATCTTAATTGGAGGTAACCCACAAATGATAAGAAAATTTGGTTTGGTTTGGTTTCCTACATTGGGTTTAGAAAAAAATTTATTTAACCTTCATTTTAAGGTTTTTTAATTTAAAATTTCAAATTACGTTAGCAACATTTTTTTTTTTTAATTTAAGTTAGTGGTGACTAATTTTTATGGTTCACTGCACTTTACTTACATATGTATATATAATTTTATAAAATTTTAATTTATATATATAGGAAAATTTTTAATTTATATATAGGAAAATTTTTAATTTATATATAGGAAAATTTTTTGAATTTATATATAGGAAAATTTTTTTTAATTTATGTATAGGAAAATTTTTTAATTTATATATAGGAAAATTTTTAATTTATATATAGGAAAATTTTTTAATTTTGAAAAAAAATTCTTAATTTTTTTTTAAAGACTTAATTTTTGAAAAATTTTAGAATTAGAAAAATTCAATTTTAGGAAAATTTTTAAATTTGGGAAAATTTAAATTTTAGACAATTTCATATCTAGACAAATTTTTATATTTAGTTTAATTTTATACTTAAAAATTTTTTTTTATATATAGTAAATTTTTTTTTTATTTGGACAAATTTATATGTAGCAAAATTTTATTCTTAAGAAAATTTTTAAATTTAGCAAATTTTTATATCTAACAAATTTTTTTTTATTTAATTTAAATTTTATAGTTAGATAAATCTTGGGAAATTTTTGTTTTCCTTTATTTTTCTTTCCTTTTTATTTAATTTCACTTTAAGAAAATTTTTTAATTAGTTTATTTTAATTACATAAGTATATAATGAACGATATTAACATCCATGATATAAAAATTAAATAAAGATTATTAATAACAAAAGAGGGGTTACCGTTTACAAAATACAAATTGCTCCGTAACGTGACAGCTTCATCCCATTTTGCCTTTGTTCTGCATGTTGTTTAACGTTTTGTTGAATTAATTTTACGATGGTTGTTGTTTAACACTTAAGTTGCAGTAGCAGTGATGATCATGCGCGGTATTTTGTTTGTGGAAAATACTAATGATGTTTGTTAAAATTTTTTTTAACGGTATTTACACAAAATAGGTATGTGTCTTTAATTATCGTTCATATTATTTTCTTTTGTAAAGTTTTTTTCTTATTTAACATTCTTAAATTCTTTAAATTTCTCAAACTTTTCCTTAATTACTGATATTTTGTATTATCAAATAAATTTACTATGTTTTTTTCATTATTTTAATATGTTTTATTTTTTTTTTAGTCTTCGACTTTAAATTTATTTAACTTTTAGTGTCTTTAATTTAATTTACTTGTTCTTTCACTTTACTTTCTTAAATTTTAATTTATTACACATTTAAATTTTACAGGCTTTTACTCCACCTTTTCGCGTAACAACTCCATTTCAACTCCCAAAACTTGAATTTTAATTTTCTTAATTTTTAATTTTCTTAAATTTTAATTTTTTTTTTAAACTTAAATTTTTTTTAAACTTAATTTTTAGAGGTTTTTCCTCAACCTTTTGTTTCAACATCAAAACTTCAACTCCCCGACTTAAATTTTACTTTATTATATCAAACCTATCTTCATTCATTCATTCATCTCAAGATAAAAACCTGTTTCAAAGAAAAAAACTCACAACCATTCATTGTGTCCATTCACACTCATTCATAATACTCTCTAGCATTGAAAACACGCTCACTCATATATGACGACGAGAGTACGTGAAATCAATACAACAACAAAAAAAAAGTGGTTTGACCAGACTGATTGCAAAGTTTATGATTGAGTGAATGGACATACAACAATAAACAGGCAGTTGGTAACAAAAAAACCCACTTCAAGTGTTTTAGTAAAGTGTACTGAAAACACAAAACAAACATTTAAACAAATCACATACAGATGAAACGGTATTTTTTTTTCATGCAAAAATTTTGCATGGCAAAAGACATAAATAACGTTTCGTTTTAATGTGACTTGTATGTGCTGTTAAGTACAGTCTTCACCAAAATAAACGGCCGCACAAATCAGATGATTTCGATTTCTATGAAAGGTAGAAATCAACTGAAACGGTCGGATGGGTTTTCTGGGTTTGCCATTTTTAAATCTTTGCCTTGAGTTTAAATCTTCTGCATATAAAAAAAGAAATCAAAACAGCAGTTTACGCTGTTGAGGTTTTCCAAAACATGGTTCGATATCCATTGTTCAACGGAAAAGATTCCAACACAGAGATTTTTGGTTACTTTAAAAATTCAGTGCATTGGATTCTTATATCTAACAGAGACCTTAAACCAGCGATCTTTGTTCATTTCAAAATTCGGTGATTTAAGTTCTCTCATTAAACAATGGACATGGACGCAGAGGTTTTGGGGGACCTTACTTAATTAAAACCGGTGTTTTGAGCTCTCTAATCATAAACAAAAAGATTTTATACAGAGGCTTTGTCGGAAATGGGCTTAATACAGGACTAGCTATGAAATGGAATATACACTAAATGATGAAATAATAAATGAATGAAGATTAGCCCGATAGTAATTTCAAACCAATTTCATAGTTAATTAAATTCAATGGAATATATAGGAAAAATTTTAGAAAATTTAATTGGGTTCTAAAATTAAATTACGTTCAATACAAAAATTCAATTAGGTTTTAAAATTATATGAGTTTCAAATCGAACCCACGCAAAAGTTTTAAATTATTTTACATTTTTTTTCCTATAAATTTATCCCCAATGTAGTAACCAAAACCAAACCAATTACTACAAAAAAATCCGTAAGTATGTATGACCATCCATCAAAAAAAATAAAAACCTAAAATTTGAGACTTTAATATTTTTTCCCGATTGTTTGCTAATATTTCGTGCTATAAAAATTATTTCGGACAAGTAACCGGTTCATTTAGAACGAAGTTCTTGTATTCCGGGAACAACCTTTAATGACCAAAGCAAGATGAAATCACAAAATTTAATTAAATGTTTGAAGGGTGAACTAAAATTCAAAACCCATCCCAATTTCGGTTAATTTAAATAGCGATATACGCATATTTAATCAAAATTCCAGAAATTGAAAGGAGGCATGAATTTCAGAACACATATATAAAAAAAAATTAGGAATTAGGAACAATTGGTGATTCCCCGGTGCACAGATGTTAAAAAAAATTTGAATGAATTATTAAGTTCCTATGTAGGCAAAAAAAAATTGAAGTAAAAAAACGGGACTATTGTTTCGGGCCCCACGTTGGGCGCCATTTCTGTAATGGTGCGGCGGTGGTGGAACTTCCGCTTCCTGTTTCCCTGAGCCTTTGCTGGTCGCACGTGCTTGCGAAGGGGCCTAGCTCGCCGGATGGGTGGGGTCTTGCTCAGGCCCAGGGAAACCGCACTACAGATGTTCACGTGCGATTTAAAAAACTGTAAAAAAAAACGGACGCTAAATGGGACGGATGGCCATACTTACCTTGGGATTGGGGACGAGGTGTTCTGTCCCTTTTGCCCTCCCTACCATGTTACCTCGACTCCATCTTAATTGGAGGTAACCCACAAATGATAAGAAAATTTGGTTTGGTTTGGTTTCCTACATTGGGTTTAGAAAAAAATTTATTTAACCTTCATTTAAGTTAGTGGTGACTAATTTTTATGGTTCACTGCACTTTACTTACATATGTATATATAATTTTATAAAATTTTAATTTATATATATAGGAAAATTTTTAATTTATATATAGGAAAATTTTTAATTTATATATGGAAAATTTTTTTAATTTATATATAGGAAAATTTTTTTTAATTTATGTATAGGAAAATTTTTTAATTTATATATAGGAAAATTTTTAATTTATATATAGGAAAATTTTTTAATTTTGAAAAAAAATTCTTAATTTTTTTTTAAAGACTTAATTTTTGAAAAATTTTAGAATTAGAAAAATTCAATTTTAGGAAAATTTTTAAATTTAGGAAAATTTAAATTTTAGACAATTTCATATCTAGACAAATTTTTATATTTAGTTTAATTTTATACTTAAAAATTTTTTTTATATATAGTAAAATTTTTTTTTTTTTTAGACAAATTTATATGTAGCAAAATTTTATTCTTAAGAAAATTTTTAAATTTAGCAAATTTTTATATCTAACAAATTTTTTTTTTATTTAATTTAAATTTTATAGTTAGATAAATCTTGGGAAATTTTTGTTTTCCTTTATTTTTCTTTCCTTTTTATTTAATTTCAGTTTAAGAAAATTTTTTAATTAGTTTATTTTAATTACATAAGTATATAATGAACGATATTAACATCCATGATATAAAAATTAAATAAAGATTATTAATAACAAAAGAGGGGTTACCGTTTACAAAATACAAATTGCTCCGTAACGTGACAGCTTCATCCCATCTTGCCTTTGTTCTGCATGTTGTTTAACGTTTTGTTGAATTAATTTTACGATGGTTGTTGTTTAACACTTAAGTTGCAGTAGCAGTGATGATCATGCGCGGTATTTTGTTTGTGGAAAATACTAATGATGTTTGTTAAAATTTTTTTTTTTAACGGTATTTACACAAAATAGGTATGTGTCTTTAATTATCGTTCATATTATTTTCTTTTGTAAAGTTTTTTTCTTATTTAACATTCTTAAATTCTTTAAATTTCTCAAACTTTTCTTTAATTACTGATATTTTGTATTATCAAATAAATTTACTATGTTTTTTTTTCATTATTTTAATTTGTTTTATTTTTTTTTGTAGTCTTCGACTTTAAATTTATTTAACTTTTAATGTCTTTAATTTAATTTACTTGTTCTTTCACTTTACTTTCTTAAATTTTAATTTATTACACATTTAAATTTTACAGGCTTTTACTCCACCTTTTCGCGTAACAACTCCATTTCAACTCCCAAAACTTGAATTTTAATTTTCTTAATTTTTAATTTTCTTAAATTTTAATTTTTTTTTTAAACTTAAATTTTTTTTCAACTTAATTTTTAGAGGTTTTTCCTCAACCTTTTGTTTCAACATCAAAACTTCAACTCCCCGACTTAAATTTTACTTTATTATATCAAACCTATCTTCATTCATTCATTCATCTCAAGATAAAAACCTGTTTCAAAGAAAAAAACTCACAACCATTCATTGAGTCCATTCACACTCATTCATAATACTCTCTAGCATTGAAAACACGCTCATTCATGTATGACGACGAGAGTACGTGAAATCAATACAACAACAAAAAAAAGTGGTTTGACCAGACTGATTGCAAAGTTTATGATTGAGTGAATGGACATACAACAATAAACAGGCAGTTGGTAACAAAAAACCCACATCAAGTGTTTTAGTAAAGTGTACTGAAAACACAAAACAAACATTTAAACAAATCACATACAGACGAAACCGTATTTTTTTTCATGCAAAAATTTTGCATGGCAAAAGACATAAATAACGTTTCGTTTTAATGTGACTTGTATGTGCTGTTAAGTACATTCTTCACCAAAATAAACGGCCGCACAAATCAAATGATTTCGATCTCTATGAAAGGTAGAAGTCAACTGAAACGGTCGGATGGGTTTTCTGGGTTTGCCATTTTTAAATCTTTGCCTTGAGTTTAAATCTTCTGCATATAAAAAAAAGAAATCCAAACAGCAGTTTACGCTGTTGAGGTTTTCCAAAACATGGTTCGATATCCATTGTTCAACGGAAAAGATTCCAACACAGAGATTTTTGGTTACTTTAAAAATTCAGTGTATTGGATTCTTATATCTAACAGAGACCTTAAACCAGCGATCTTTGTTCCTTTCAAAATTCGGTGATTTAAGTTCTCTCATTAAACAATGGACATGGACGCAAAGGTTTTGGGGGACCTTACTTAATTAAAACCGGTGTTTTGAGCTCTCTAATCATAAACGAAAAGATTTTATACAGAGGCTTTGTCGGAAATGGGCTTAATACAGGACTAGCTATGAAATGGAATATAGACTAAATGATGAAATAATAAATGAATGAAGATTAGCCCGATAGTAATTTCAAACCAATGTCATAGTTAATTAAATTCAATGGAATATATAGGAAAAATTTTAGAAAATTCAATTGGGTTCTAAAATTAAATTACGTTCAATACAAAAATTCAATTAGGTTTTAAAATTATATGAGTTTCAAATCGAACCCACGCAAAAGTTTTAAATTATTTTACATTTTTTTTCCTATAAATTTACCCCAATGTAGTAACCAAAACCAAACCAATTACTACAAAAAAATCCGTAAGTATGTAGGACCATCCATCAAAAAAAATAAAAACCTAAAATTTGAGACTTTAATATTTTTCCCCGATTGTTTGCTAATATTTCGTGATAAAAAAATTATTTCGGACAAGTAACCGGTTCATTTACAACGAAGTTCTTGTATTCCGGGAACAACCTTTAATGACCAAAGCAAGATAAAATCACAAAATCTAATTAAATGTTTGAAGGGTGAACTAAAATTCAAAACCCATCCCAATTTCGGTTAATTTAAATAGCGATATACGCATATTTAATCAAAATTCCAGAAATTGAAAGGAGGCATGAATTTCAGAACACATATATAAAAAAAATTAGGAATTAGGAACAATTGGTGATTCCCCGGTGCACAGATGTTAAAAAAAATTTGAATGAATTATTAAGTTCCTATGTAGGCAAAAAAAATTGAAGTAAAAAAACGGGACTATTGTTTCGGGCCCCACGTTGGGCGCCATTTCTGTAATGGTGCGGCGGTGGTGGAACTTCCGCTTCCTGTTTCCCTGAGCCTTTGCTGGTCGCACGTGCTTGCGAAGGGGCCTAGCTCGCCGGATGGGTGGGGTCTTGCTCAGGCCCAGGGAAACCGCACTACAGATGTTCACGTGCGATTTAAAAAACTGTAAAAAAAAACGGACGCTAAATGGGACGGATGGCCATACTTACCTTGGGATTGGGGACGAGGTGTTCTGTCCCTTTTGCCCTCCCTACCATGTTACCTCGACTCCATCTTAATTGGAGGTAACCCACATATGATAAGAAAATTTGGTTTGGTTTGGTTTCCTACATTGGGTTTAGAAAAAAATTTATTTAACCTTCATTTTAAGGTTTTTTAATTTAAAATTTCAAATTACGTTAGCAACATTTTTTTTTTATACCCTCCACTCCAGTGTGCAGAGGGTATATATAAGTTTGTCATTCCGTTTGTAATAATTAGAAAAAAAAATTTGGACCCCATAAAATATATATATTTGTGATCGTTATAACAACCGGAGTTGATATAGCGATGTCCGTCTGTCCGTCTGTCCGTCTATCCGTCTGTCCGTCTATCCGTCTGTCCGTCTGTCCGTCTGTGGACATCACGATGACGGCATCAATCGGGCAGCTAGGATGCTCGTTGGCATAAAAAATGATTCATTAACATCCTGAAAAGTTTGCTGTTTAAAATCGTCCAAATCGGTCGGTTAGGGCCCGAGATTTGAATGAAGAACTAAAAAAAGTCTTGAAAAAATATAATTTTCTATGTTGTTCTTGTCACGATCACGCCCTCAATAGGATAGCTAGGGTGATAATTTTTAGTGAGAATGATTCACCAAATTCATGGGAAGGTTTCTACTTCAAAAATCATTAAAATCGGTGGAACAGGTCCAGGTAAATCTATGAAAAATTAAAAAAAAAATGAAAAACATGATGTTTCCATATTGTTCCTGTTGTTATTCTAAATGTTGCATTGTTGTCATAGCTGGACTTGGTGTTTTTGTGGTCGTTGTGGTAATAATATAATAAAAACAAACCCTTTGTACATTTTTTTGTGAACTCTGGTAGAAAATTTTAGAAGTTTCCATTGTTTTGGCATCACTAAAAAAATTTGTTAGATCATTTCTGTCATTGCCACGAGCCTGCATGCAAAATTTCAGATCGATTGGCTCACGGGAAAGGGGCTAAAAATCGATCCAAAATTTTGTCGACAAGCAGACACTACCAGTTAATATAAAGGCAGTAAATAAAGGGAGTAAAAGTTCACCAATAATTTAAAAAACAAATTTTTATGTATTAATTTATTTAAAGAAAAAAATAATTAAATGAAATAGTAATAATAATAAAAAAAAATAATATACAATACAAAAAAAAAAGAATATATAAATAAAATAAAATAAAAATAAATGCATTCATAGCATTATAATACATATAAAAGGTCAATGTTTTCTAACCGTAACCGTAACGAGTCAGTTGTTTTTTTTTACATGAAAATCATTTAAAACAGTTACCGAACGTAACCGGAACGTCCCAATACTTTTCATGTGAAAAAAAGGCTGACACGTTACGTAACAGTTACATGTCGCTAACTTGTTCTTTACACAGGCTACTGCTTTTGGAGCCAACTTCAAGTCTATTTATATAGTTTCGTAAGCATAACTGATAAAATTGTTTCTATTATTTTTTGCTGTAAGTAATAAATTATAAATATACTGAATTTGCAAACTAAAATGGATACATATATTGGAGGTGCTTTAATACAAAAGAGTTAACGAAACAAAATCAAAAAAAAAAACAACTCTACAACATCAACAATGGCAGTCATATGTTCTTCAAATAAAAAAAAAAACTGCAAGTGTGTTTTGTTGGCTACAAAACAAAAATAGTGTTGACAATATAACAAAATATGTAAAAGAAGTCAGTGCTATGAAATATTTTATTTTGTTTAAAAAAAAAATCGCAAAATGAAAGGCTATAATTCCATTAATAATCAAAAGGCGTTAAACTAATTTATTTATTTTTACGTTGTACTAATGCATTTTAAATAAGTAAAAGTAATTGTATATTTAAATAAAAATTCATTTGTATTATATGTTGCTGTCGTATTCAGAAAAATCAAGTAGCTGACTATGCGACTACAAATGCTGCTGCCAGCAGTCGTCTATGTGTTTCATTCATGATGTTGCATTTTTTTGCGAGCAATACTTACATATATTCTAAATAAAGAAATAATAGTTCTTTTCATACTGCGAAATCTATACAAATACTATATGTCAAATTTCAAATTTGCAATAATTGATACATTTTTGAAAGAAAATTGTATAATATGAAATGTCTTTAATTTATTTCATAGAAAACAATTTTTTGAGGTGCGTGGATTTTTTACTATTTTCGTAATGAGGTTAAATGAGTTAAAAAGAATTTAAAATATTTGAAAATATTAGGTGAGGATCCTCAAGATGTAATATACGATCGGTCTAAAACTTTTCACTTAGAGCCACAGTTAAATTCGAAACAACAAAAACCCATATATTTTGTGCATAAAGTTTAACATTAAATGTGCTTTTCTAAAATGTCTATATATTTTTCTCATTCATTTCTGACCATCTTCAATGTAAATTTACCAAAGTTTTTTTTATTGCAATATGTATATAAAACTTAAAAATTTAATATTTTTTATTGTGTATTAACTTATTATTCTGCGATTTTCATTACATCACAAAATGTTACAAATTGGCACTACTGTTTCAAAAACAGAAAACTTCTAAATCAGTTGAAAACAGTTGATCTGTAAAACTGTGTGTGAAATTGTGTCAAATAAAATTACAAATATTAATAAATATAATAATACATATATATATATATATTATTAATTTTGTTAAGAATTAGCACAAAATTGATTTTCCATTTTGCATTTCATTTATAAAGAATTCTGCCATATTTTGTTAAAGGGAAAATCCATTTTTGTTATATTAAAAAAAACAGACTTGCATTTAATTTTTCCGTGACTGCCTCAATAATTGCGTAGATGCCACCACAATATTTTTTCTAATTAAAACAGTTGATCTGTAAAACTGTGTGTGAAATTATGTCAAATAAAATTACAAATATTAATAAATATAATAATACATATATATATATTATTAATTTTGTTAAGAATTAGCACAAAATTGATTTTCCATTTTGCATTTCATTTATAAAGAATTCTGCCATATTTTGTTAAAGGGAAAATCCATTTTTGTTATATTAAAAAAAACAGACTTGCATTTAATTTTTCCGTGACTGCCTCAATAATTGCGTAGATGCCACCACAATATTTTATCTAATTAAATATTAACCAATATCTAACTAGAATTATGATTTATTCTGACTAAAAAGTTCCAATTAAAAGTTATTCATCCCAATTATGAATATTCTCAAGGAATTTCTTTCTCACGGAAAATACATTTCTCGAGAAAAAAATTCCTCCAATTATAAATTCCGCGTGAACAAAAAATGATTAACTGGCATCATCGAATTTCGAAGCCACTTGCTTTGCTTATTGACAATTTATTTTCTATTTTTTGTGTGTGTGCAAACGACCCTACAATAAATGTCCCAATAAACATTTTTGTTTGCTATCAACTTGAGGTGCATTTGGGATCAAATACATTTCTCAAATCTCCAGCGTTAATTCTCAAATGCCCTCAATATTTCGAATATAGTCTTCTCAACTTAAAAGGCACATTTTTATATGGCGATTTTCATAGTTATCAAATTGAGAAATTTGTGATTCTCAACTTGATAGCAAAGAAATATTTCCAATCGGTATCAAATGGAAGGTACGGAATTGCCATATTAAAAAATATTATACTAATTTTAGAAATGAAAACAATGTACTTTTTTTAATGTTTCAATTTAATTTCATTATATATTTAACATTACTATGTACATATTTAACATTAAATGTACATATTATGTACATTTTTTAAAATCTAGAATTAAAAATAAATGAATTAATTAGTTGTACATTTTTTGAAAAATTCGACAAAAAGCAGAAATAATTAAAAATATATCAATGATTTATTTGTACTTTTTTGGCATTTTTTAATTTAATTTATTATTTATGACATATTTAAATAATATCTCAGACTTAACACAAATCGTATTCAAGTTGAAAAAATGTTTGGTCTCAAGTGGAGAAAAGTGTTGGATATCCAATTGAGAGTAAAAATGTTTCTCAAAGATTGGAAAAAATGTTAAGTCTCAACTTGATGTCAAGTTGAAAGCAAACAAGGAGAAAAATTGTTCAACCCAAGTTGAGAATTACATTTGACATCAATTTAAGAACTTAACTTTTCTCCAACATTGGAGAAATAATATTTCAATGCATACTGGGGAATGACCGAAACTAACACATAAACAGTTTTTTCCTATTTGAAAAACATATGACTGTCATTGTTGCTGTTGTAGAGTTGTTATACCCTCCACTCCAGTGTGCAGAGGGTATATATAAGTTTGTCATTCCGTTTGTAATAATTAGAAAAAAAATTTTGGACCCCATAAAATTTATATATTTGTGATCCTTATAACAACCGGAGTTGATATAGCGATGTCCGTCTGTCCGTCTGTTGAAATCACGATGACGGCATCAATCCGGCAGCTAGGGTACTCGTTGACATAAAAATGATTCACTAACATCATGAGAAGTTTGCTATTTAAAATCGTCCAAATCGGTCGATTAGGGCCCGAGATTTGAATGAAGAACTAAAAAAGTCTTGAAAAAAAAAATAATTTTCTATGTTCTTGTCACGATCACGCCCTCAATAGTGCAGCTACAGTGATCATTTTTAGTGAGAATGATTCACCAAATTCATGGAAAGATTTCTACTTCAAAAATCATTAAAATCGGTGGAACAGGTCCAGGGAAATCTCTGAAAAAGTAAAAAAAAAATGAAAAACATGATATTTCTATATTTTTCTTGTTGTTATTCTAAATGTTGCATTGTTTTCATAGCTGGACTTGTTGTTTTTGTGGTCGTTATGGTAATAATATAACAAAAACAAACCCTTTGTACATTTTTTTTATCAACTCTGGTACAAAAATTTAAAAGTTTCCATTGTTTTGGCATCACTAAAAAAATATGTTAGATCATTTCCGTCATTGCCACAAGCCTGCCTGCAAAATTTCAGATCGATTGGATCACGGGAAAGTGGTTAAAATCGATCCAAAATTTTTTCGACAAGCAGACACTACGAGTTAATACAAAGGGAGTAAAAATTCACCAACATCTAAAGCAAATAATGCTAAAATACCTAGTTGTTAATAAAAAAAAACAATTGGGCAATTCACAATGGGTAATGTATCGTTGTATCTCTTGTATCGTGTATCACTTTACAATAGTGTAAAATTGTTGTTGGTAATTTTCACTGAAAAATCTGATACACGATCCAACTTCATTTGCTATGTTTTGTAAATGTTGTATATTGTATCATAACATATCAGTTCCAAGTGAATGCCAGTTTTTATGAAAAAGAAAAAACAAATACATAGAATATTATCAGCATAAATAATTATAAAATAAAATATGGCAAATAATGCAAATAACGCAAATACATCGATAAGTTTATTTATATAAAAATTAATGTTTATATTTTTAGTATGTATTTTCTCTTTCAGTACCAACCAAAACATTTAACATTTTTTTTTTTTCATTATAAATTAAAATGCAAGAGGTACGTAACTAAAACTCCAGGGTATATCTCACGACCAAAAAGCAAACACTGACAAGTGTTTTCTCTTATACAAAATAGCAGAAGCGACGAAGCGATCTTTCCTCGTTGGATCGAAAATTACTAAAGAAAGCGTTTTACAATATGAAAATACAACTGAGTGTTCACAACAAATGATTGTATTGTGTATTTCAATACAACATACAATATACAACACCTGTTGTGAATTGCCCAAATGTAAATTTAGCAAAAAAATTTATGTATTAATTTATTTAAAGAGAAAAACACAAAAATAACGTTTGATGTTGTATTTTTTGTGTGTAATATTTAAATATACATACATACACATATTAAATAATACAAATAATGTACATATATTATATATATGTATGTATGTATATTGATAGTAACTTCATGTTAGAAATAAATCGGTTATTTTATTTACATAAAATTCTGCAGTATTTTGTTGTGGGGAAAATACATTTCTTTTGTATTAACAGAGTGTCACTTCATTTTGCTCAGCGTGACTATGCCACAGTAGATGCCGCCATAATTTTTGTTTGTTCTAATTAGCTTTGCAATAGTTATTTCTATTTTAACATGAATGTTAATATTTTCAACTAGATATCATACAGAACAATGTTAAGAGTATACACGGGTTGGTCTTTTATTTCATACGTTTTTTCATTATTCTTTTACAAATATGAACATAAGTTTGGCATATTACCCACCAATCTCACATCACACTGCAAGTTCGAAAAACTCAATACACTCACATTTTTTTTACTAAGACACACACATTTTCCGCAGTGGTCACACTAATGGCACCAAATTTTTCGTGCGAATAGTGGCAGACACTAACGATGATTAATGTTACCCTGTTATAAATTTAATGCAAATTTACTGGATCCTGTAAAATTGTAATTAAAGTTTTAACTTGTTAAATCTATTATAATGATTTATTTTTTGAAATGCGCATACAAAAACGTTTGTTAATTATAGAGCATAAATATTATTAACTATTATTAAAATAATACTAATAATAATAAATGTAAACATTTTCCCTCAAACATGTGCCTGTATAATAAACTTGGTAACTCTACTTAAAATAAAATAAGAGAGAGAAGTATACAAATTTTTTCAAGTTTACGCTTCGACAACATTTTAAAAATGAGATTGCAGTCAGATGTTTGAGCATAAAATTTAATGGCGATGGATTCGACTAATTCGATTTTAGAATTTCAGTGTGATGTGAGATTGGGGGGGTTAACTTTTTGTTGTCTTTACAAAATAGAGTTACCGAGTTCGTCAATGAGTTTTTTGCTTACAAAACAGTTCTACATAGTTATATAGAATTATTATTCTGCTTTACCTATAAAATATCTGATTGCGATTACATCTAATTTTTAAAAATTGTTTATAATTAACAAAGCATTATTATTCACATAAATACAAAATTTCACTTTTTTAATTTTCCATTCAAATTTAAGAAAATATCAATTATAATAAAAACTGAAAATAAAATTTCCAATTATAAATTAGAAAATATTAATTGAGTCTCAGAAAATCATATCAAAACGTCGGAAATAATAATTTTAAATTTAGAAATATCTTTACATTTAAAAATGTTTACATTTAAAAAAAATATTGCCATTCAGGAGATATTAATAACTTTTCAGTACCGCGATTCAGTAACTTCTTTTAACGATAGTCGAATTGTAAAAAAAAAGAAAATTGCAAAATTATCAGTAAAATTTTGAAACGATATTCGCTATTGTTAAAGTCAGCTGTTGTTGTTATCTAAACGACAACCATTTTTGTGTGTTTTATCCAATCGATAAAAACTTAAATTTTTAGGTTGAAATGTCGTCATACATAAATAAAAATCATGAAATAGTGAAAATATTTTGCTTTAATTAAAAAACTTTTTTATATAAATAAAAAAATTAAATATTCAATTCATTATTTCATTTTCAAATAAATAAACAGAAATATTAGTAAAAAAAATAAAGATATTAAACATAAACATAAAATCATCCTGTCAAACACGAAGTAATTTGTTTTTTTCTATTCTTTGTGTTTTTCGCTTATTTTGACAGAGATGCCACTCCTTTACAATTTAAATAAAGAGAAAAACAGATTTGTCGATATTAATTTAAATTCAATGAATTTAAGAAAACCTCAAATGATATTTAAGAATTGCTAACATAAAAATTGTTACATAAGTAAACGTAATTTTATGAGAATGTTATTTTTTATATATAAAATTTTCACAATTTTTTTTGGATGAAAATTTGAAGTTTTTCAGAAAATAAAGATAACATTAAATTATTTTACTTAAAATGTTTGGGACTTTTGATTATTTATTATTATAAATTTATTCTCTATGTTTTCAAAATATGGCAATATTTTAAAAAAAAGTTGAGAGAGCTTTTTTTTTGGTTATTATTTTGTTACTCCACCCGACCTATATGGCCACAATGAAGAAATATTTGGCCAGTTAAAAGAAACTATACAGCCATCTCCAATTAGCACGATTTAATGCATATAGCCACTCTACACAACCATTACCTTTGCAATGGAGGTTAGGACGAGCTATTTAATTAGCAAAAACTAAATTAAACGAGAAGTTATGTCATATAACCGGAAACGCATGCATATAGGTATATAACCAAAATGCATGCCGATCAGCAACCACGATGACCAAAAAGCAAACACCGAAATATATCCGAAATAATAGAAAAGAAGAAAACCAACCCAAAGAATTTGCTGAAATAATTTGGTATTAAGTTTAACAAATTGTTTACTTTTTCATTTACATTTATTATCAAGACTCAAACCGAGGTGGAGGGTATCAAAGATTCGGCACAGCCGAATTTAACACTCTTACTTGTTTAATTTAAGTTAGTGGTGACTAATTTTTATGGTTCACTGCACTTTACTTACATATGTATATATAATTTTATAAAATTTTAATTTATATATATAGGAAAATTTTTAATTTATATATAGGAATATTTTTAATTTATATATAGGAAAATTTTTTTAATTTATATATAGGAAAATTTTTTTTAATTTATGTATAGGAAAATTTTTTAATTTATATATAGGAAAATTTTTAATTTATATATAGGAAAATTTTTTAATTTTGAAAAAAAATTCTCAATTTTTTTTTAAAGCCTTAATTTTTGAAAAATTTTAGAATTAGAAAAATTCAATTTTAGGAAAATTTTTAAATTTAGGAAAATTTAAATTTTAGACAATTTCATATCTAGACAAATTTTTATATTTAGTTTAATTTTATACTTAAAAATTTTTTTTTATATATAGTAAAATTTTTTTTTTATTTAGACAAATTTATGTATATGCAGCAACATTTTATTCTTAAGAAAATTTTTAAATTTAGCAAATTTTTATATCTAACAAATTTTTTTTTTTATTTAATTTAAATTTTATAGTTAGATAAATCTTGGGAAATTTTTGTTTTCCTTTATTTTTCTTTCCTTTTTATTTAATTTCACTTTAAGAAAATTTTTTAATTAGTTTATTTTAATTACATAAGTATATAATGAACGATATTAACATCCATGATATAAAAATTAAATAAAGATTATTAATAACAAAAGAGGGGTTACCGTTTACAAAATACAAATTGCTCCGTAACGTGACAGCTTCATCCCATCTTGCCTTTGTTCTGCATGTTGTTTAACGTTTTGTTGAATTAATTTTACGATGGTTGTTGTTTAACACTTAAGTTGCAGTAGCAGTGATGATCATGCGCGGTATTTTGTTTGTGGAAAATACTAATGATGTTTGTTAAAATTTTTTTTTTAACGGTATTTACACAAAATAGGTATGTGTCTTTAATTATCGTTCATATTATTTTCTTTTGTAAAGTTTTTTTCTTATTTAACATTCTTAAATTCTTTAAATTTCTCAAACTTTTCTTTAATTACTGTTATTTTGTATTATCAAATAAATTTATTATGTTTTTTTTTCATTATTTTAATTTGTTTTATTTTTTTTTTAGTCTTCGACTTTAAATTTATTTAACTTTTAATTTACTTGTTCTTTCACTTTACTTTCTTAAATTTTAATTTATTACACATTTAAATTTTACAGGCTTTTACTCCACCTTTTCGCGTAACAACTCCATTTCAACTCCCAAAACTTGAATTTTAATTTTCTTAATTTTTAATTTTCTTAAATTTTAATTTTTTTTTTAAACTTAAATTTTTTTTTAACTTAATTTTTAGAGGTTTTTCCTCAACCTTTTGTTTCAAAATAAAAACTTCAACTCCCCGACTTAAATTTTACTTTGTTATATCAAACCTATCTTCATTCATTCATTCTTATCAAGATAAAAACCTATTTCAAAGAAACACAACCATTCAATGAGTCCATTCACACTCATTCATAATACTCTCTAGCATTGAAAACACGCTCACTCATGTATGACGACGAGAGTACGTGAAATCAATACAACAACAAAAAAAAAGTGGTTTGACCAAACTGATTGCAAAGTTTATGATTGAGTGAATGGACATACAACAATAAACAGGCAGTTGGTAACAAAAAATCCACATCAAGTGTTTTAGTAAAGTGTACTGAAAACACAAAACAAACATTTAAGCAAATCACATACAGACGAAACGGTATTTTTTTTTCGTGCAAAAATTTTGCATGGCAAAAGACATAAATAACGTTTCGTTTTAATGTGACTTGTATGTGCTGTTAAGTACAGTCTTCACCAAAATAAACGGCCGTCACACATATTAATTCGATTAAAGGCCAAGACTTTTGGAGATTGGGTGCATGATGCAATATATGAATGACACACTCAATCAAGACCTTTTGAAAATCTCTGGGTGGGGTCGAGGGAACAGGATCGATTTTAATGCTCGTAAGACCTAAAGTTGTTTATTGACCTATAAACGGGCCATGGAGTCATCAACGTCGTCTGCATTCATGGGTGGTGTAGATATTGTGAAATCACATTTTCCAATTTTCGAATGAAGCTTTCATGTGCCTAGGATTCCTAAATCGGTACAAGGAATTCTTCACCCCATCTGATCTCCTCACAATTTATACCACCTATATCCGACCAAAAGTGGAATAAAACTTCCATATATGGGCAGGGCTTCACAGTTTATTTTGAAGCTTCTGGACTGTGTACAAAGGAGGGCGTGGTGCTTATCAGAGACAGTAGGGTAACCAACTCCATTGACACATTGGAGCATCGTTGGAATGTTGATTGTGTTACACTGTATTATATCTATTACAATGGGAAGTGTTCTGCTGAGATAGGTTTTTCTACGCATCACTCATACAGTAGATCACATCCATTTGCAGTGGATCGCACAACGCATTAACGTGAAAATTTGCAGCACAAGCCATACGTGGAATAACTTCCCGCTGAGGTATTTCCTGTCACTTACAATATAGATAAATTTAAGTCAAATATCCACAAATGCTACTCTCTCTTTCCTTCTATCCATAACATATTGTCCTGATATCAGCACAGTGCACTGCATTAATGGGGACATCCCCTAAATGTTGATGAGTATAATTTTAAAAAAGTGACCCACGTAGTCCACCGACCGAAATTTTTACAAACATAATATCAATTTATACTATTGTGTGCATTTCCCGCATTAATTTCTTAAGTTAAAAATTTATTTTAATTAAGTGATTTCTCGAGAAAATAATATTTGTATAAATATTTATTTAAAATAATGAGTTTCCAGATCTAATATAGAATACATAGTTTCTTATAACTAAATTGTGCTAATAAATACTCCATTTATCGTCTAACATTTCAGAGAACTTTGCCATATTTTTGGTTTATGTACGCCTTAGTATGATAGTTATGAGGTCGAATTGATGCTGCCAATGTTTGAATCAGTTGTTTATCTCTTTTAATTGATGATTCATAGCAATCCAGTCGAACACTGAAAAATAAAAAAAACATGCTATAAATCTTTTCAAACAGCTTCTTTAACATAGTTTTAAAGGGTGTCGCAATGCGAACGTCGGATTTGGATTTAAATTTAAACACGTATTTTATTTAAAAGCTTATAATTGGAAAATTCACACAGATATTGTCAAGTCGAATGTTGCAAGCGGTCTGTTATATTTCCATATCATAATTTCAATTACTTTATTCCGAGTCCACTTTTATTAATACTAGCAGATTCCAGCACTCGAAATTCGAGTGCAAATTCTAGGAAAGTTTTTATCATTTAATAAAGACCCTAAAGGTATGCTTCACAATTCATTTTAACAACTCATTTTAAATAAAGAAAACAAACTCAACACATTAACACAAACACATTAACAAATTTAATGCATACATAGCATTGTATAATTTTATGTATGTGTTAGTAGCAAATTTATACGATCATAACTCCAAAAAATAATCCAGACGATGAAAATCTGTAAATCTGGGTAACAGCTAAAAGGAAATACCTTTCAAATGATAAATTTTTTGTCAAAATCAGGGTAAAACTGTGAAACCTACATCGGTCACAAGAAATCGCATTGCCTATTAATATTATAGATGTTTTTTTATGACAAATAAAATTTTTAACAACAAATATTTTTGAATAATAAAAACTGAAAAATTGCCAAAAATAAATACAATATTTATTATTATGTATTTATTTAAGTAGTAAAATCAGTTTTTGGTACATAGTTTTTAGTAGATCGCTCAATTTACGGAATTGGAATACCATAAAAGATTTAAAATTACACAGAATTTAAATCAAAACAAGGAAGAGTATTAAATTCGGCTGTGCCGAATCTTTGATACCCTCCACCTGCACCTTAATCTCAATATTACAACAATATTGGATACGGCTACCACTTTAAAACTGTTTTCGGTACTGCTGTTTTAATTTCGAATACCAATTTAATTTAAAGTTAACTGCTTATTTTTTTTTTTCAACGTTTTTTTATTTACATTAATATAACACCAATTTAAACTATAATAAACTCTAGTTTTAAATAAATTATATACTTATATACACTGTCCCATAAACGGACGCTCTAGTATTATTGCTATAAAAATATTATGATTTATAACTAAGAAAACAAGGTAAATTACTTCAAACGAAGAATGTATAGCTCTATTAGCTATGTTGGTATCATATCTGAAATTGTCATTTGTTGCTGCATTGCAATTAACTGCTTTAATATTAGCCAGTTAACTGCTTATCTTGTTAGCCAGTTTCTATTATAATTTCTTGTTATAAAAACAATGATCATGTCTTCCATAGACAGAATTAGTTACTGTTTGAAAAATTACATTAGTTTTCTTTTACTAGAGTAGAAAACCCCTAAGTACTTCATAGAACACCAATGAAATGCATTATTTAACGCAGCTGGCGCTATAACACCCAAAGTTTGATTCCTA